>PVIY010031833.1:0-29552 GCA_004026745.1 Myrmecophaga tridactyla | reverse complement strand
CTTCTCAGAGCTCAATGCCAGCATTCCATGCTGCCAGCCTCGCCACCTCAGGCTGCAGTGTGAGAAAGGATTTGGGGTCCTGGAGCACAGCTGAGAGACCACACTGCCTGCTCGGGGGGCGCAGCGGGGCAGCGGCCTCCCAGGGGCAGGGCTCCTGTGCCTGGGGTAGCCCAGGTCCCCCCAGCCACGCCACCTTCACGCCTCTGCAATGAAGAAGGCCCACCCCAGGCTGCCCCCCCTCCCTTTCACGTCCCCCCTGTCCCCTCTGATCACGTCCAGCATGCAGGACCAGGGTAGACTGAAAGGGCCATCATCTACATGGGGCCGACCAGCATGGAGGATCCCACGGCCAGGCTGGGCCTGAGTGGCAGAGGAGCTGCTGCTGGCAACCTCGGGCGCCATACCTAAAGAGACCCCAGGCCAGGCTGAGGGAGGCAGAGGTTCTAAGCCAGAGGCATGATGCAAATGGAGCCCCAGGAGGTTCAGTGCAGGCCACATACAGGAAGAGGAGTCATGGACAGAAACCAGGAGCCTCAGACCAGGTTGGGAAGAGATCAGGAATGCTCGGGTGGCCACAGGGAGAAGAAATGGGCTGAAAACATCAGCCTGGGGCAGAGTGATTCTTGGTATGGAGACCGGGAATAATGCCGATAGAAGTGGGGGTGGGGCTGTGTTTATGGTGTGGCCCGAGGTAGGTTAACCATTTAAAGGGGACAGGGAGGGCTGGGTCTTCCTAACTGACTGCTCCCCCACTTCTCTGTCCTTCCTGTGTCCAGATCTGTCACCCGTCCCCGGAGGCATTCCCCAGCACCACAGTGAGCACTGAGTGTTCCCTGCTCCCTCCCCTGACAGCTGACATTTGTCCACCTCTAAGAACTTCTGTGCTACCTTGTGCTTATGTGAACTGGCCTTGCCCCAGTACATCATAAATTCCTCTGAGGAAGAACCTTCCTCTATACACCTCGGGATGCTCTTTATCCTCAAAGGAATTACAACCTAGTTGGGGAAACAGAACATTTAAAAGATAAGGGTTTGGGGCAGGACTCTTTGTGTTGCAAGTTGCAGAAATACAACTTAAAATGGTACACACACACACAAACACAAACACACATACACACACAATCACACACATACACAAAGGGAGGATGGATTTATTAGTTGACATAACTATATACTCCAGGGGCTGACCCAGTACAGTTGAATCTGGGAGACAAGGTGGGGTCTCTGTCACTCTCTGTTTTCAGCTCTTCTCTCAGTTGGCTTTCTTTTGGGGCACGCTGGCCCCTCCTGGAGGTGGCCCAAGTCCTATGCTCTCAGATAGAGGCTCCTTCTTCCCAGTAGTTCTATAAACTTCCTAGGGTGTGCCATTGGTCTGGCTCAGGGGATGGCTCATGCTGACTGACCAGACCCGGGTCAGGTACCCACCCCCGGAACCAGGAAGTGGGTCAGCTGTACATGAACCATGTGGCTGGAGAGTGGGGAGAAAGCCAGCGTGCATGTCCAAGAATAAAGAGGGGTACATAATAAGGAGCGAAATGCATGGTGGTCTACTACAATAAAACGTGTACAAATCCTAGGAAGTCCTCTAATGGCTTAGGGCGTAAAGTTGCACTGTTACTCCATAAATGTAAGGTCTTAAGGTTGTTGTAATTAGTAACTCTCAGTACTCTTTCTACTACACTAGATGCTTTCTGCTGAGGAGAAAGAGATCATGCAGGAAAGCATGGTGGGGTCTTATATGAAGGGATGAAAAAGAAATTGGGATCTAGTTCTCCTAGGCTGAGGCTGAGGTACAAAGGAAATCTGCCAGGGCAGGTGTGTGTGTGTGTGTATTACCTTAAGTCTCCACAGTGGGCCACTGTAGTGCAATGTGTAAATAAATGGGCATGGCTGTGTTCCAATAAAACTTCATTGAGGATGCTGAATTTTGAACTTCACATATTTTTTCACATTTCATGAAGCACTCTTCCTCTTTTGACTTTTTTCAAAAAATGTAAAATGTAGCAACCACTTAAAAATGTAAAAGCCATTCTTAGCTTGTGGGCTATACAAAAATAGATGGTGGGCCAGATTTGACCAATAAACTATAATTGGCTGACCCAATTCTAGTTCACTAATTCTTTCTTCAACTGTGTCCAAGTCACAGTTTAATCCTTGCTTTAAAATCCTAATTTCAAGGACCATATTTTTCATTTCTAAAAAGTTTATTTTCTTCTTTTTCAAATCTCTCCTGTCTTTTTTGATAATATCTTATTCATCACTTAGGTAATTCCTTCTTTTAGATCTTTAATAATTTTAGTATACTCATGCTGTGGTTCATATCTGATAATTTTGTCCAACTGACATTTTTGGAGATTTAAAGCTGTATTTTTTCCTATCTGCTGACTCTTTCTCATGGTGTGGGTTATGTCTTCATGTAATTTGTAATTTCAGAATATGAGCATATGTTCAGTGGGATTTTCCATGGTCCTCTGCATCCTAGGTTGAGAGGCTCTCTCCAGAAAAGTTTTGTGTTTGCCTCCCTAGGCACCCGGGGATGTCATTAGTCTTGAGTCCTATTCAAAGTTAATTTCTCAAGTTAGAGATGCAAGTGATGAGTATTTTAACCCAAAGCCACGTGAAGACTCATGTTTATAAAATCTCAAGGGAGATAGATTTTTTTTTTCCCATTCAGAGCTTAAACCAACACACCAACATTTCTTTATAATCTCTCCATGGTGATGGGTAGATTTTTTTCATAGTTCAATATTTCACCATGCACTGAGGGGCCCAGCTTGATCAGGAGACCAAGGTGGGGGAAGAAGAAGCTTCTCTACTCTAACACCCAACTCATTCAGGCCCAAGACCTTGCTTCCTGTCCCCATGTGCCTGTTAAAATCCGTATCTCTTGCTTACCTAGACCTAGGAATCTTGGTTACCTAGATTGGAAGAACTTTCCAAGGGAGCTGCAACTTCATCTACTGATTTAATCTTGTGTCTTTCTGCTTATTCTTTGTCTTTGGTCCCTGGAGATTTCTTATACTTTCTTGCAACACCTACTGTGCCTTTTTAAAGATTCTGCTATAGATAAGGAAGGGATAATGCTTAAATTGAATAAAAGTTCTATCTGGGGTGATAGAAAAGTTTTGGTAATGGATGGTGATAATAATGGCACAGGATCGCGACTGTAATTAACAGCACTGAATTATATATTTGAACCTGACTAAAAGGAGAAATTTTAGGTTATATATATGTTACTAGAATAAAATTTTAAAAAATAGGACTGTATGGGAACCCTAGTATAAACTATAGACTATAGATAATAATACAATTATAATAATATTCTTTCATCAATTATAGCAAGTGTACTACGAATGCCAGGTGTTAAAAATGGGGGGGGGGCTACTATGGGAATTCTATTTTCTGCATGGTTTTTTTTAATCCTACAAGTTCTCTAATAAAAAAACCTGAATCACACAATGATAAATCAAAAAGATTCTGCTATGGTTTATCAAGTATTTCTAGTTAACTTCTTGGTTACTGGGAGGAGTTTAAGTTTACCTAGAAATCAATTCTTTCTACCTCTGCTCTTGCCCCTTCCATTCCAGCCTTACAACAGCTGATGTGGTCTTTTAAAAAATCAACCTGGTCTTGCTTTTCATTCACATACCACTCTTCGGTGGCTTCCCATTGCTCTCTGTTGGTTATAATAGTGGGTATTTTTACAGTTGCAACAACAAAGCACCCATTTTATTCTCTGCCTGAATTACTATGCTCTATTTAACAACCATCAGTATTTAGACCTATTAAAGAGATAGCCCTGAGAGTCCCAGAGCATCATTCCCAACACAAGACAAATTCAAGTTTGATGGTCCACTGCAAGATGCTAAATAAGACTTCTTCTCTATCACTTTGGATTTCTTGAAATCTTGTTATAGTTTCCATCACCTGCAGAAAGCAGTAGTCCAGCTTTCTAGGAACATTTGAAAAATAGTTAGAAAAATTCACCCAATAACTTGGAACAGTTCAGGTTTTTAACAGGGGAGAATGTTGCTTGTGCAATTCAGACTCTGATTCCAATTAAATGGTGATAGCTTTGCCAAAATAAACAAGAAAATGCTCTTCCATGGTTAGCAAGGGATATAATAGTGTCTGTTTAATGTCTTTGTCTATCCCACAGCGTTCCCATTTCTCTTCCTCTATAACTGGCGCTCTTTTTCCTTGGGGGAAACTCCTCCCAAGGCCCTGGGGTTGTCAGCCTTGACCTTCCTTGGGCCTTCTGGCACCCTCTATCCCCACCCTAAACTCAAGGAGAGGAGCAGCTCTGAGCCTAGGCTGGTCATAGCACCGCATGCTTCTGGACATAATGATGGGTCCAGTGGGTGGACATGTGACTCAGGCCGTGGCAACCAGAGTCTTCCCCTTATTTTTTAAATTTTTTCCAAATTGGAGGGAGAAGGGATAGCTTTTTCTTCCTTTTGGCTCCCAGGTTGAAAACACGTAGGCTGCATGATATCAGAGACTATTTCCCTATGGAAAGAACCTGTCAGGGCAGGAGAGAGAACGAGGCCAACACATAAGAGATGCGTGGACAAGCAGAGACAATTAAAGTCTCCATGACACTGTTTTAGCTCCTGGATTCAGTCACACATGAAGCTTTAACCCTGCACTTCCCAATTCTAAGAACCAATATATTATTGTCTTCATGCTTAAACTAGTTTGCATTAGGTTTTTGTCACATGTAACAAAGAGACTTGCCCCATGAAGGACAAAATCCTTAACATGGTACACAAAGGCTCTGTGTGATCTGGTCACTGCCTATTTCTCTACCCCCATCTCACACCCCTCTTTTGCTCTCCCTACAAGGGGCATCAATACAGACCTTCTTTCAGTTCCTCCAATGAGCCCAGCTCCTTCCTGTCTCCAGGCCTTTTACATGTTGTTTTCCTAAATCACTTTGCCTGGCTCGTTCTTACACATCCTCCAGGTATCTATCTGTACATAGGTCATACTCTTAGGGACACTTTCCCTGGCTACCCGACCAGGCCGGGGCCCTGCACCTCCCTCCTCATTATATACCCCTGTGGTGCCCTGTTCCTTTCCTTCAATACACTCACCACAGTTACACTGAACTAGTTCTCCAACTCCTTGTTTACGACCCATCTTCTCCCCTGGACTGTGAGCTTCATGAGAATAAGGGCCGTTTGTCTTGATGATCGTCCTGGACCCAGGGCCTAACACAGTGGTTGGCACAAAATAGGTGCTCAGTAAATATCTGCCAAATGAAAAAAAAAAAAGAATGCTTGGGATGCTTGACTTGGAAATCCCTGCTTTGGGTTTCCATGGTCTTTGTAAAAAAGCAAAAATGGCCAGTCCTGATATATAAAGTGGCTGCAGAAGGTTCTCAGAAGACCCCTGTAGAGTGATGTACCTCAGTCAGGTATTCTGAGCTGGGCTTCTGTCTGACCAGGCCGGAATGGACCTTATTCCTAGGAGGTGGCAGTGTGGTACAGTCTCCAGCTCCCCAAGGCTCCCGCACCCACCTCTCCAAGGCCCTGACAGCTCCCTGGCCGGACCTTGACTCCTCAAACCAGGAAGGCCAAAGTCCACGGCTCTTGGAAAACATTTGGTTCAAGGCAGCTCAGAAGCTGAGCCTTTGCTCCAGACACCTGGCAGTCCCCGAATTCAAGATAAATACCCTCCTGACCAAGCTGGTGTGGTCTTTGGTTCAAGAACTCCATCTTTCCGAATGTGGCTCCAAAGGCTCTCAGCCTTCATTTCTGCACTCTCCCAGGGGGAGAAGACTCAGGCTGCAGGGCTGGTGCCTCCTGGGGTTGTGGAATGTTCTCTCTGCTCATAATTCCTCTCTCAAATCCTATCAGGCCGAGGCTGCTACCGTGTGCACAAAACACCACGACTAACCAACGCGGATGCACAGGTAGACCTCGGTTCAAATCCCGGCTCTCCCACTTACTGCGTGACCCTGGCTAAGCCACTTCCCTTCTCCTAATAAAAGGAAACTAGTAATTTCTACTTCTCAGGCTTGTGATGAGTGTAAGAGTGGAGAGACCACTGGGCACTGGGCCTGGACCGTAGTAGATGCTTAATACGCATCGGCCCTTCCCTTTTCCCCACTCTTCCTTCAGGTGTGATGGCCACTGCAAGATGATGAACTGAATTCACCTCCATCACTTCGGATTTCTTGATTTCTATTTCTTTGGATTTCTCCCTCTCTCATGGGCCACATACATAGCAAAACAAAAATGTGAGTGAGAACGCCTCCTCGGCAGGTTTTTTACTGGCGAATGTCTAAAACGAGCATCGCTCTTCATGTCTCCCCCCAAAAACCCACCTAGCTCCGATGGGACAGTGAAGCCAGGTTAAAAGGAGCCCGTGGTCGGTGGAACGTGCCCCGGTCGGCCTGTCACTGGTGCCATCCACGTGAGCCCTGCCCAGCGCCCCCACCATGGGAAGCCTGGCGTCCCGGGAATCCTGAGCATGACCCTGGCCCGGAAGCCTTGGCTCCCTCTCAGCTCATTTCTTTCTTCGGTGATGCAGCATTTGGGCCATCACCCTGGAAGCGTTTTGGTCCTGGTGCTGGGGCCTTATCTCCATGCTGTGCGAACCTCTTTCTTGCCATGTCAGAAACCATTAGCGACCCCTCTTCTGAGGCTTTTAAAGGCGTAATGGGTTTGCAGAGCTAAGGGGCCATGCCAAGCCAGGCCAGATGGAGTAAGTAATGAAGGCCCCAGATTAATCTCGCTTGTCTCTTTTTTTTTCCCAGTATGAAGGCTCAACCCGAGAGCTTGGCAGTCTGAAGACAAATTATACTTGTCAGCTTCAAAGCGTAAAACATTGCAGCCAGAATGTTTGCTCTTTCTCTTTCTCTCTCTCCATCTCTTCCCTCTCTCCTGAAGTAAAAAAACTGCAGTAAAAAATGGGGTGCGTATGAAAAGTTGGGGCATTTTTGTGTCATTGTAAAAGTAAGAGCTGCCGGGGGCATTTACTACATGCTGGGCAACATGCTGAGTCCTCTACGCACAATAAATCATTTCTTTGTCACAATAACCCTGAAAGGTAGGTATGCACTGGTATCCCCATTGTATGGATTGACAAACAGAGGATCAGAAAGGATGACCGACTGGAGGTCATACAGTGAGTAAGTTGTGAAGCTAGGCTTCAAGCCCATTGTCAACAAAATCCCACTAGGCTGAGAGCAAGGGGTTAGGAATGGGGCTCCCAGAGAACCATTTCCCCAAGGGGTTCTTTGCAAATCCCTAATCTTTGAAATATGTGGGAGCAAAGAACCTGTGATTAAATGAATTAGGGAACTTAGCAGACAAGAAGTAACCCCAAAAGTAAAGAAACCCAATATACTTTGTTTTACCTAAATGTTTGGACCCAGTTATATTTTTCAAGGCACACGTAGAAGCAGTGACGGAACTGAGCATCAGAAACCAGTCTGCTCTACAGGCTTGCGGCTTAAAAGTGCTGAGTTTGCCAGGAATGCAGAGCCTCGGGCCATACCCTCCACCGTGCATGCCCAGGGGACTGGAATGCACTAACATTTGGGAAGCTCTGTTTTAGACTAGAGCACACTAAACTAAGGTTGGTGGGCCAAGGTAGCTCACTAAACAGGTAAGCATCAGGCTACCACAAACTGCTAAGTTTGTGACTGCTGAGTTCCCAATTTTTGAATGAAGTCAACCTGAGAATTGTTTGTTGGGAAAACTAAATTAGAAACTAAGGACTAGCTCCCTCACCCAATCAGCCCTGTCTCCACAACACAACGTAACATGACATGGAGAAAAGAGTGCTATATTTAATTGGGGCACCGATGTGCCTATGATTTAGGGGTAATTCCTTATCAAGGACAGTAAGCTTCTCTAAAGTATTTTGTTCTCCATTTCACACACGCTGCCTCAGAAACTGAGATCCTATAATTTTTGTTAAAATTTTCCAGACATGTGAGCGGGGTTGGGTTTGACATCCTGCCGTCCGCCACCCCCACAGGCCTGCCCGAGTGAAGCAGCTCCACTGGGAGCCAGGGAAGGAGCCGGCCTGTGTTCTCGGACGCCCTGCTCATTGCTTGGAGGTCCCTGTCTGGCCAGGGGAAACAGACCATGGATGGGCACTTGACTTAAAGGACAGCCAACCTACAGGCAGGCCAACAAAGTGAGATGGCCAGGGGAAACATATAAACTAGAAAAGCAGAGAAGAAGGCACTGGCTGCTGAAGCCAAACAGTTCTAACACAGACAGGAGTTGGAGAGGACATGGGCTGTGTAAGCTAATGTTACCAGAGAGCAGGAACTGTGAGGAAGCAGGAGCTATGAGGTGGAGGAAAGACAGAGTGGAGGATGAGAACGAGGTGAGAGAACAAAGCAGAAGTGTGCAGAAGGGCACCATGTGTTCACAGCAGATTCATGGGGCAGAGAGAGAGTCCCCTTTGCCTTTGTTTCCCAGGGTTTCTATAGTGAATTAACCAAAATGTGGCTTAAAATGACAGCAATTTATTCTCTCACAGTTCTGGAGCCCAGAAGTCCAAAATCAGTGTTGCTGGATGGAAATCCAGGAGGTGGCAGAGCTGCTGTGCCTCCACGGCTCCAGGAGAGAATCTGTTTCTTGCCTCCTCCAGCTTCTGTGGCTGCCAGCATTCCTTGGCTTGTGGCCCCCTCACGCCAATCTCTGCTCCTTGTTCATACTGCCTTCTCCTCTTCTCTGTGCCACATCACCCTCTGCCTTTGTTTGACAAGGACATTTGGGATTGCATGTGGAGCCCCCTGGGTAATCCAGGATAATCTCCTTATTCCAAAATCCTTGATTTAATTGCGTCTGCAAAGTCCTTTATCCAAATAGGGCAACTCTTACAGGTTGCAGGGATTAGGACAAGATGTCTTTGGGGGCCACTCATCAGCCTTGGGCCTGTTCACTTCCAGCCAATGGGCTTTCCTGGGTCTGTTCGTGCTGGAGCCAGGGCCCGCTTCCTTTTAGCTTCTCATGTCCTTAAAATACAGGCTCCCACTCTGTTCTTTGCAATCCAAGAGTTCAACTGATACAAAAGACTTAAACGCCCACTCTCAGGACGTATTGTGAGAGGCCAGCAGCCCCGAACTCTCCTCCCTCCTCCAGAGTAAAATCCTCGTGATGTACTCGGACTCTAGTTCTCATTTAAGATGAGCATGCCCTTGGGAAAAAGAACAGATCAAGCCTCTCTTATTTGGGGTCCAGTGAGGAAACAGAACTCCTTTGGAGGAGATTTAATTCAGGGGACTAGATGCAAAGGTGTCTGAAGGGTGAAGGTGAAGCAGGGGAAGTGGGGTGACTCGGAGATGAATGAGGTTGGGAGGTGGTGGTTTTACCAAAGCCAGGGAGCAGAGCTGCCTGCTGGGGGCTGGAGCCTTGAGGGGTGAGGGGGGGGCTTTCCCAGGCCACAGAGCCAGGGGCGCCAGGGCAGGGGCTGCCAACGAGAGCTGGGACCGCAGAGGAGATGCCACCATGGCCCACAGCGCTGGCTGGAGCAGAGGGAAAGGGGCAGGGATACCCTGGCTTCTCCCTAATCCTGCCCTGCACTTCCCTCTAGTGCCTCCCAATTGGCTGAACACAGGGATTTTGGTTTGCTACAGCTGCCAGAATGCAATATCCCAGAAGTGGGTTGGCTTTTATAATGGAGATTTACTAACATAAAATGTACAGTTCTTAGGCCTTGAAAATATCCGACTTGAGACATCGACAGGATGATACCTGGACTCTGAAGACAGGCTGCTGGCATCTGGGACACCTCTGTCACACGGGAAGGCACATGGCTGGTATCTGCTCATCCTTCTTTCCCAGGTTTCATTGCTTTCAGCTTCTGGCTTCAGTGGCTTCCTCTCTTGTTTTCTCTTGGCTTCTCTGGGGCTTTTCTCTCATTTTCTCCTAATTTTCTGTGTGTCCTCTATCCTCTCCTAAAGGAATCCAGTTAGGAGGAGTAAGGCTCATGTTGAATGAGGTGTGTCACATCTCAAGTGAAATGACTCAATCAAAGGGTCCCATCCACAACAGGTCTGCACCCACAGGAATGGGTTAAAAGAACATGGCCTTTTCTGGGGTTCGTACAGCTTCAAACCAGCACAAAGGGCAGACTCCTGCAGATGAGGGAGCTGAGAAATGCTTGCAGAGATGGCCCATGAGAGTCAGAGTGGAGCAGGAGAAGCATGGAGCCAGGGCCGAGAGCAAGCAGGCAGGTGACAAACGGAAAGCCCTAGATACTTCCATAAGTGAGCACACAAGTTGACCTTCTTTCCTTGAGGGTGGGGCTGCAGCAGAGGCCAAAGGGGAGCTAGCGCAGGCCAAGGGAGTGGACAGGAGCTGCAGGTGAAGAAAGGAAGCGCCCCCTCCCCGGCCCTGACTGGAGCCAAGCCTGGCCCCTTCCGTGGGACTCTTTACGGGCCTTCAGCACAGCCAGCCCTGGCTGCCGCGGGCGCATGCAGCACTGCAGCAGGCAGCCCCCAGTCCCCTTTCAGACTAGACAGGTGCCCCTTTCCCTTGGTTTGGTCTCCTCCTCTCCTGGCTTTCTGGCCCCTTGGTTCCAGGGACCCCAGTTCCTACACCCCCTTTGCACTGCTCTTGTCTGAGAGGTTTGGGACACCTCTTTTTGGTTTTGGGCCCAAAAAGAGGATCTGGATCTGGTTGCAAAGTTCTTTCCATTCCTCACGGATGCACAGATGCTGCCAAAAGAAGGAGCAGAATTTTTTGCTAATTTTCTGTAGGAAGTGCTGCAGAACTGTCTTGTGGGGGGAGGCGGGAGGGGTGGATTTTAAGAATTAATCTTACCTGGAGGCTTAGGGAACCTAAATTCCTTAACAGTCAGGAAGAAAGAACAAGCAGCTACTGGCTGTCTGCCCCCCACTGTAGCTAGGGGTCCTGCGGCCTGCACAGAGGTCACTGGACACGGACATTGCCTCAGGGGTGTGCACTCTGTCCCTTTTCCCTAAGTGCTGTTATCCCGAAGTCCACTGAGAACTCAACTGCCTGCTTGCCTTTCTCCCTACCTTCCTTCCTTCTTTCCTCCCTTTTGTCATCAAATATTTATTTATTAAGCACCTACTATACGCAGCTGAAGATGTAATGGTGAGCAGGACAGGACAGAGTCTCTGTCCTTATGGAATCTCAGTTTGGTGGGGAGAAAGGACAACTGCAGCTCAGTGACAGGGGAGTGCGTGGAAGACTATGGAAGCATAGCGATAGGGCACCAAACCCAGCCTCAGGGAAGAGGGAAGCAACTCTCAAGACAGGCAAGGAGGAAAAGAATTGAAAGGAGGGCCTAGGACAGAATTTCTACATTATTGTCCATGGCAGCATTATCCACAATTGCCAAAAGGTTCAGGCAACCAAGCGTCCATCAGCAGATGAACAGATAAACAAAACGTGGTGTCCACGCACAATGGAATATTATTCAGGCAAAAAACGTAGGAAGTGCTGATCCAGGCAACAATGTGGACGAACCGTGAAGAGATCGTGTTGAGTGAAATAAGCCAGACACAAAAGGGCAACTATTGTTTGATCTCGCTGCTGTGTAATAATTAGAATAAGTGACTTGTAGAGTCAGAAACCAGAATACAGATAACCAGGGGCAGCGGTGAGGGAGTTGATGCCTGATTGGCGCAGCGTTTCTCTTTGGGGGGCTGGAAAGGTTTTGGTGATGGATGGTGTGACGGGAGCACAACTTGTGACTGTATTCAACAGCACTGAGTGTGTACTTCAAGTGGCTAAAGTGACTCGTTCTAGGTTGTATATCTGTTACAAGAATACAAATTAAAACAAAATACACATAACTGTACAACACAAAGAGTGAAACCTATGTAAACTATGGACTATAGTTAATAATATAATTATAATAATATTGTTTTCTCAATTGTAAAAAGGCACCACGCTTATGCAAAATGTTTATAAGAGGGAAACCTGTGTGCCTGAGAGGTCAGACCTACTTTAAATATCACCTCTTCAGAGAAGCTTTTGGTGACACATCACTCTTAAACAGTTACCCAGTCCCTATTACACTACCATGTTTCACCTGTCAGCATGAGTAGCAATTGTCAACGGGCAATTTTACTTTGTTTTTGTTTGTCTGTTTATTGTCTCCTCCTACGAGAATATAAACTTCATGAGAGAGAAGCAAGGTCTGTCTCATCACTCCACAGTAGGACCCAGCAATCATGTATCGAATGAATGCCATGCGGCTTTGAGATATTTGTCCACAACTCTTTGGACTGTGTAGATGGACCGACCTGGTGTAAGACTGTGGAGTTGAACGGACTGTAACTCCTGACACATTGATGGCATTTGTAACAGTCGCCTCTGGGCCCCGTGCTCTGTCCTGGTAGCCAACTTCCTGATTCCAGCTGCAGCTTCGGCGACCAGTTCCTGTACGTGCAGCTCACTAGATTTTTCTGCCTGAGGCAAGGCAGAGGAAAGGCAAGGCAAGGCAAAGGAAGACAAGACAGGACGAAGACACAGCACAGCCCATAGGGGCTGGGGAGTCCCTGTCCCTAGAGCAACCTTCAGCAGATGGGAGGTGGGGGCGGTGTTCCAGCTTCAGGCTTGCAGCAGCCTCTCCCAAGGTGGGTTCCCATGATCCCTCAGGGAGTCGCCAGCAGAACTGAACCACAAATGCCCATCGGGGTAGCTAGCTCACACCCCCTCTTGGCTTCTCCTTCTGTCTTACCGTCCTTGCCCTTTCCCTCCTGATTTCTGGCTGGCGTCCCAAATAAACTACCTGCCTCCAAATCCTTATCCTGGGCTCTCCTTTCAGGGGTGCCCAAACCAAGAGGGTGATTAGTCATTTTTCAATGCACAAATGATTCAATTGTGGTAAAAAAATTTCAAAGCAATTTAAGAAGGATTCTGTGCCATATGCTTAAAAAATATTACTAAAAGCTATTCTCAACTGCTTGCTTAACCTGTAGTCATGTGCTTTTTTTTTTTTTTTTGCATGGGCAGGCACCGGGAATTGAACCTGGGTCTCCAGCATGGCAGGTGGGAACCCTACCTTCTGAACCACCATGGCCCACCCAGTCATATGCTTTTATGTTTTTTTTTAATAATAAAAAAAAAGTCATCGTTTATATGGATAACGTCAGTTTATCAAAAGGACAACTTAGAGATTTGCACAGTTAAATTTCCAACGTGTTTTCTCTCTCTTGGAACTCATTTGACTCTAATTATTCCAGTCTGTGTGACATTGTCCAAAACACTTCACTTCCGGTCTCCCTAAATGTGAAGCAGGTAGGCTGGAGAGGTGCTTTCTGAGGTACATCTCAGTGCTTAGGCACTAAAGGTCCATGTGCAAGTCTGGACAGTATTTACTGAGGGCAAACAACGCCTTGCTTGGAGGCAGGAGCATGCATTCTGCAGCCAGACGCCAATAACCGTGAGTCTCATGAACTGGGCTCCAGAGTCCCTCGTTTGCCCTGGCCTGATCCACAGCCCTGGGAAGGACCTAGCAACGTGCCCTTGTGGTCATAGGGTTTTGTAAATTGTGCAATAGTAATATCATTTTATATTGCTTTTCTTAAAGAAGGTCCCAGGTTTTTCTAAGCTTCAGGCTATACAAGCCTGGAAGTGTCCCTGCCCTCGGGCTGGCCAGAGGTAGACTCTACTGGGGCTCCATAGTGGAGTCGCCATGACAGCTGCCCGCTGAGTCCTCATGGGGAGCTGTGAGCCCTTCCCGGGCCCAGTCCATGGGTCTGCCCTCCTACCTAGGAGGGCACTCAGATTTCAGAACGGCTCTGTCTTTAAAGGCCCTGAGTCTGAAGTCCTCCTGATGCTAAACTGTTCTTTTGGATTTTAGAAGACAGGAGTCTCTGAATTCTGTTTTCCAGTTTGTTGAGTGTTAGTCTAGAAGCCTTAATTAGCACACTTTAATCTAGACTATTTCTGCCTCCTTGAAAATGATTTTAGCAAGTAACAGGTGGGTAAGCACATGGCTGCAAAAGGGCCTAGATTAATCAGACCCACAATATTTATTTACTTTTCAGGTTTACAAACCTCCCATTTTTGAGGGTTCTCTGTGTACCAGGCTCTGTGCTAAGAACTTTACATGCATTGGTTCATGTATCCCTCTGAAGAGTGCTTTACAGTATTATCCCCACTGTATAGGTGAAGAAACAAACCATAGCTCAGGGTGGTTAAGCAACTTGCCCAAACTCACACAGCTAGAAAACAGCGATGTACACATTCAAACCAAAAAGTCTTTGATCCTAACTATTGTATTATGTTATCTCTAGAGGGAGTTGAAACCCTCCTGGCAAAATGTCCACAAACGCTCACAGCTGACACAACTGAAGACCATCATTGGCTTCCCCGTCAAGATCTCAATGTGTTTACTAAACTCTCTCCCGTTCTTCGTATTCAGGTTTTGCAAATGACTATCATACCTTGTATGCAGTGACATCCATCCGTCCGTCCACTGATTCCTTGATCCATTCATCCACCCGTCCCATCATCTACCCACGCATCCACCCTCCATCCACCCTCCAGGCTTCCATGCACCAGACCCTTTCCTAGGTTCTGGACACCACGTGTCCATTCCTACAACACATCACCTCTCGTGTTGTTTCTCACACTCAGAACAATGTCCTTCCTCCCCTCTACCCCTCCAAATCCTGCCCAATTCTCATGTCCCGAGTTTAAACTCCTCCTTATTCTTGAAGTCCTATGTCACTACATTATTAATCCAAACAAGCTTAGTCTAGTTCTGGATTCGAGGTAATATTATGAACACAAGTCCTAGAATTTGGCAGATTTGGCTTCAAATCCCAGTTTAGCCTCCTCAGTAGCTGTATAATCAAATTGCTCTCCCTGAGCTTCCATTTCCCTCATTTGTAAAACGGGATAATAATGAGAATAATTTAATGATAACATCTACCCCATAAGTGCTTGGAAGTTTAAATGAGAAACTGAATATAAAGTATAGAGCAGATAGTAAAAGTTATTCCCTCTCCTTGCCCTGTTGCTCCCTCCCCCACCAATTGGACTAACTGTGCACACCACAACTGAATCGGGTTGTTAATTAACCCTGGGAAACAGGGACTGAGACCTGTTCGACAATTTGACTAAATTGTCAAAATATAGACTGTTCCTGCTGCTGCCAAGGGAGAGGGCATCCGTCAGGGAGAACGGCGAACACCCTGCTAGCCCAGACAAACCTTTGTTGAATTTTGGAGAAACTCATACTTGATCATAATCTGCTGAAGTTAGAAAACCCGTAAAAGCATGGCTAGTGCTGCTCACTGGGAACACATGACTTAATATCTTCTCTAAATTTAAAGACCCTGTAAAGTGCTTCCCAAAGAGAAGTCCGTTTGAGGAAGTCACCAAAGAAAACTGAAGAGAAAACCGGCACTTCAGAAGAAGGGAGCAACATTGTTAGATTTTTCTGAGCATTGGTTCTGTTTCAGCCCCAAAACAAGAATGAGTAATTGAAGTTTTTCAGGAATTAGCATGTAGTCATAGGAATCAGTACTTATTCTTAGGCAACCCACCCCCTCCCGTGTATTAAATGTTGAATAAACAATTAGAGGATAATGATTTGAAGATACAGGCAAGAGATGAACCTGGGTCTGCCCCTGAGGGAAGGGATGTGAGATGTGGACATTGCTCGCCTTGGCTGAGTTGTTCCCTAGAAGTAGACTCCAAAGCTAGGATTCAAGTGCAAATAGTTGATTTAGGTGGTGCTCTCAGGCAGCCCTGGCAAGGGAGAGGGGAGGGGAGACGGAAGGAGAGGCAGCCAACGGCAAATGCATTTTTTTTTTTATCTCCTCTGCATTGTGGGTACCTGGAGCCTGACCCCACTGAGAAACTCCTTAGGATGATGTGACCTGGGGGTGAGGGACATGGGGTGTTGATACACCAAACTCCCACAAATCATGGGTAGAGGTCAGCTCCAAGGGGCATAAATTCTAGAGCTTGTCTGCCCTGCCTTGTACACAGGCAGAGCAGGTTCCCTCCATCCAAGAAAGCCCTAAGGTAAAGAGGTGCTGTAGCTGAGTCTGTCGGGCCAGCCCACTCTCAAAACGGGAAGGTTTGGGGCCCTATGGGCTGGGCGCCAATAGCATCTGCTACGCATTGTGTGGTCAGCGCCCGGTACAGCGCCTGACCGCAGCAGACACTCGGCATTTTCCCACTAAATGAATGAATCCACCACTGCATCCATTTTCGAGCGGCCTTATGGAAGTCTAAAGAGGCCACCCATGGGTGCAATAGGCATGGCAGGGTCCCCAGGTGCAGTAACTTTTTCACGTCCTAGGCTTTTGGGTACAATTAGAAGACAACTTGGATTCGCGGCCTTGAGGCCCTGTTGTGATAGAGTTGAAGAAAAACTTGAAAGTTCTGAAGCCAACTGAAGGTGGAGCAGGAACCAGACATTCTCACCAAGGTCCGAGAAGCTTTCCAGGGGATCTCCAGGCAGTGCTGCCAGACCGATGCTGTCTGTGGCCTAGACCAGAATTAAAAGCAGCCCCACATTTAGGAACTGGACCATTTGGTGTGGGAGTTAATTTTTTATCAAATTAGAATAGGATGTCAGGAGAGGAGAGGTGGGAGGGGGGCCAGAAGAGACAAGGCGAAGTAAGAGAAGACTTCCAGGTTCTTGTGATCTTTAGCAAAATTCCCAATCCAATATGCTGCCATGATGGGTTGGCCAACCTTGTCTAATTGGCCATATTGTAGTTTCTAAGCACATGGGTTGGCCAACCTTGTCTAGTTGGCCATATTGTGGCATCTAAGCACATGGGTTGGCCAACCTTGTCTGGATTCTAATCCTAGTTTCACCATCTCCCAGCTGTTGGCCCTGGACACTTGCTAAACTCGCAGCCTTAGTTCTGTCATTTACACAGGAGACTGGTTCCCACCATATGATTTCGTGGGGGTGAAATGAGCACACAGGTCAATGACTTTCCATTGTGTCTGCAGGTTATTCTTTCCCAGGGTCCTGCTGTTGGGCCCTCCTTTGTATCCCTGACACCTGTCCAGGGATGACACGAGCAGTGCACGGGGAATGAGGTTGAACTGATTGGAATCTATGCATACTCTACCCGCGTCCATTAACTAACTCATCACCTCTGCTCCAGGATTGTTGGTGTTCACTGCCAATGCTCTGAGCATGTGAAACTCAAATTGAAAACTTCTGCTGGAACCTAGGCTGGGGACAGATTTACTGAAACTTGGGCTTGGCCCTGTGGTAAGGATTTTCTAAGAATAACTATACTTAATCCTAAGGAGAAGTGTTAGATTGAACCATGTGGAATTACCATTTCTATAGCTCAAAATGTTTAAATATCAGAAATGTCCTATGAGTGCATCTTCTCTAGAGGTTAGGTCCTTTCATTATTCTCATTGTGTAGATGACAGATCAGAGGCTTGAGAGGGTCGTGGGAGCCTGGTCTCAAACAACTGCCCTTCTCAAGCTGTAATGTGCTTGCAGATCACTTGGGGACCCTGAGAAAGTGCAAATTCTAATCGAGTGGTTCTGGGGTGGTGCCGAGACTCGGACTTTCTACAAGTTCCCAGGTGTTTCTTGGTGGTCAGTGGACCATGCCCTTTGAGTGGGAGGATCGAGTGAGTCACTGAATGGGTTACCTGACCTCTTGAGGGCCCCCAGGAAGGGGGTGGTGAGCTGAGATGGGGGTAGGGAAACAAGACTGCCAAACAAGCATCCTGTGCCATCGCACTTTTTCAGAGAGGGAATTTCCTTTCATGCAACTTTATTTAACATCTACCATGCATTGAGCACTTCACTAGGCACCCATTTGCCAATCAGAAGAGAACTCCAGTGATTTATCTTTTCTTTTCTCTCCTTTCCTTTTTTCTTCCTTTCCCTTCCTTCCTTCTTCCCTCCCTCCTTCCTTCCTTTGCTCCATCGTTTCTTCCATCCTTTCCCTTTCTTTCCTCTCTTTCCCTCCCTCTCTCTCTCTTCTTTTTCAACTTCTCTTTTCCCTTTGTGACCACATGAAATAGATTGCTATTGTACTAGCTACCGTATTAGTTAAAAATTTTTCAGATGCAAGTAAGAGAAACTGACTCTCGTTTTGTTGTGCCCAAACAGAATTGAATGGAAGACTCGGAGGTTCATAGAATTGCCGGGAACTCTGGAGACCCAAACATGGAACTGAGGCCAGGACCCAGAGCACCCCAGAGGCAAAGCATCCGCGCACCCAAGCCTTCCTCTGAGGGAGCCGTGGTGGGGACACCACCTCCAGGAGCAAGGGCAGCCGTGCCAGCCACGGGCACCTCCCCTGCCCTTCCCCTCTGCCCTAACAGCTATTACTAAGAAAGAATCATAATGACCTTTCACTTTTTCACCGTCACCTCAGGGCTCGAAGTCCAGGGCAGCGTGTCCGGCTGGCTGATTTGGGGTGACACGCAAGTGCCAAGGCTGCCAGGGGACCAGGGGAAGGAGGCGGGGCACTGTCCCTCCCGCAGTTCCCTGAGGGGCCCTTCCCCCAAAAGAAAGGGGGATCCACACCAACAGCTCAACCCACAAATGGCCTCAGTATGCAGGGCTTGTCTCCTCTACTCTGTCTTTTAGAGAAACGAAAATAACCGCCGCTGCCCCCAGTTAGGGAGGATCTGCAGGAAAAGGAGTGAAAGGTGCCGGGCTCAGTCTGAGAGACTAAATGACCGCAATTAACACAGCCCAGGCTTTTGCATCTGCTTATCTGCAGGAGAAAGGAATAAAGGGTTTTACCCTGATTTTAGGATTTGCTGATGAAAGTTCTGAAGCACTAGTTGAAGAGTAAACAATTCTGTGCATTCAGATGCGGGCTCGCCTTGAGCGAAAAGGTCTCCTCTCTCCCTGCCTTCCTTCCCCCCTCCTTCTCCTTTCATTTATACATACACGTATTCAACGAGCATTTATTAAGTACCTACAATGTTTTGAGACATACACACTAAGTGCAGAGGAAATGAAGATGAAGAAAGTAGAATCCCAGGGAGTTACTTTACTATGATAAAAAGAAATTGCAGGATATAATTATGACACAGCGAAAGTAAAAGTTAAGCACAGTTAGTCCTGGAGGGCAATGAAAATAGGGGGAAGCTTTTTATGTAGGTGAGTAAAACTCGCCTCTGGCTGGAAGATTTACCATTGCAAACAAATGTTCTTAGTTTCAAATGCGTCCGGATATTTTCAAGGCAAGAAAACCTGGAGCCTGACAGAGCCTGTCGCCCTCCATTTTTCACCAGTAGGGGGCGGCAACACGACGGATTAAAGCTTGGGAACCTACAAGAAATTTCTAACTTCCCAGGTAGGAGCTAGAAAAATGAAGTCTGCCAGAGAAGCCTTTTTTTACTTGCAAAAAGCCGAGTTTCTAAAGTTTACAGTCTTTTCTCAGGGAGTAGATTCTTATGTTAGTGAGGGAGGAAATTCACAAACCAGGAAGATTCCTCTGAATATTGTTGGAATTTCGGCTATGATAGCAAGAGTTATTTATTATAAGTTACTGTACGATGTCTGGACACAGCTACCTTAACGTTTGTGTCTCTATGGACAATCCATCAGCAGCGCTCAGGGAGCAACCACCTACTGGTGTTCAAAGAACACAATCTCACCTTCAAGAGAAATTTAAATTTTACGTTTCATTATTTTTTTTATTAAGCACATGACATAATAAACCTAACATTTTAATTCTGTGATCTGCTTTTTAAAAAAACTTTTTAAATTGTATACTATAACACCTATACAAAGCAAAGAAAGTAAAAAGCAATAGTTTTCAAAGCACTCTTCAGCAAGTAGTTACAGGACAGACCCAGAGTTTGTCATGGGCTCCCATACCATCCTCTCCGATTTTTCCTTCTAGCTGCTCCAGAATATAGGAGTTTAGAGGGCTTAAATATTTTTTTATCATCACAATTGGCTTTTTTCCTTCATTTTTTTTTTTTGTGAAAAATAACATATATACAAAAGAACCAGTAAATTGCAAAGCATAGTACAACAATTAGTTGTAGAACAGATTTTAGACTTTGGTATGGGTTACAATTCCACAATTTCAGGTTTTTACTTCTAGCTGATCTAAGATACTGGGTACTAAAGAAATAGCAATCTAATGATTCAGCAATCATATTCATTTGTTAAACCCTACCTTTTCTGTATGACTCCACCATCACCTTTGATCTTTCTATCCAACTCTTTAGGGGTATTTGGGTTATGGCCATTCTAACTTTTTCATGTTGGAAGGAGCTGTCAATAATATGGGGTAAGGAGATAGAAATAGTTGATGTTCTGGAAAGGCTGGGCCCTCTAGGTTTCAGAACTTATCTGGTCCAGGGACCCATCTGGAGATTGTATGTTTCTGGAAAGTTACCCTACTGCATGGAACCGTTGTAGAATCTTATACATTGCCCTAGGTGTTCTTTAGGATTGGCTGGAATGGTTTTGGTTGGGATTTGGCAGGTTATGATAGGTAGCAGTGTCTAACTGAAGCTTGCGTAAGAATGACCTCCAGAGTAGCCTCTCAACTCTATTTGAACTTTCTCTGACATTGATAACTTTATTAGTTACACTTTTCACCCTTTTGGTCTGGATGGAATTATTGATCCCACGGTGCCTGGGTCAGACTCATCCCTGGGAATCATCTCCCATGGTGCCAGGGAGACTTTCACCCTTGGATGCTATGATCTGCTTTATAAGGTATAAAAATAAAATGGAATCTGAAATCACCACTTCTGCAATATGAATTTGGGCTGGAAATTTACAAAATGTTTCCATACTCAAGAAAATGAATTGTTATTTTGACAGATGAGATGTCTCATTAATCAATCAATTAATCAATACTAATAAAGCACCCATGTGTTGTTGGTGCTTTGCTGGGATCCTGAGGGGTACTGAGATCTCAAGGACATGTTCCTTTTCCTGAAGGAACTGCAGTGCAGGTAGAAAAGTAAGACATGGGAACAAAACACAGCACTTGAACAGCAAAGCAAAGAGCTAAATGGATGGTCTGGACAGTTGGGCAATGGAAGCCGGTCTGGCAGTGGGGCTAAGAACACGAGCTCTGGAGACTGAATGTTCACTTGGTTCTGGTGCCACCATCTAATCTCTGGGAAAAGAAACCAGTTCACCTTTCTGATTCTCAGTTGTCTCATCAGTAAAGTGGAACTTGTAGTAACAATAGCAACTTCATGGGGTTAATGCGAGGGTAATCTCGGTAATCCATGAAAAGTACTTAGCTCAGCATCTGGGGCATAATTAGCTCCTATTATATTGATGGTGCCTCAGTTTCCCTTTCTGTGAACTGGGAATAACAACGGCCCCTATGTTATAGGGCGGTTGTAGAGATTAAGTGTGATAACGAATTCATTCCGCCAAGCACAGTTCTTGACACGTAACAAGTCTCCAAAAACTATTATACCTCCACTATTGCTAGTAGAGGAGAAGATCACTTTGTCCCAGGGTGGTCAGGGAAGAATTCGTGGTAGTTTGGAGGCTGCCAGAATGTGACTCACCGGAACTGGAATGCCTTTTATAAAGGGGAATTTTATAAATTACCAGTTTACAGTTCTAAGGAAGTTGAAGTGTCCAAATTAAGGCACGAACAAGAGGTGACCTTCACTCAAGAAAGGTCTGGAACACCTCTGTCAGCTGGGAAGACATGTGACTGACATTTGCTGGTCGCTCGTTCCTGGGCTCTGTTGCTTGCAGCCTCTGTTCCTGTGAGGGTTCCTCGCTTTGCTTCCCCCGGGGCTGGCTTTCATCTCTTGGCTTCCCTTGGCTCTCCAAGTTCTGGCTTGCTTAATATCTCATGGCAACTTCTGCTGGGCTCCAAGCATCTCCCAACATCCGTGTCTCTGTTCTCCACATGTCCGCATCTGTGTCAGCTCTGCAGTGAAGTTTCTATCAGCTCTGAGGCTTCTGTCATTTCTGACTCTCTCCAAAATGCTTCCTCTTTTAAACGATTCCAGTAAACTAATTAAGACCCACCTGAGACGGGTGGAGTCATATCTCCATCTAATCAAAGGTCCCACCCACAATCGAGTGCGTCACATCTCTGTGGAGATAACCTAATCAAAACATTCCAACCTACATTATTGAATCAGGATTAAAAGGAACGGCTTCCCTCACAAGACTGGATCAGGATTAAAACATGGCTTTTCTGGGATATGTAATACTTTCAGCCTGGTACAGACTTCCTGGGGGAATCACACCTGGAAGGACTGACAGTCTTGGGGAAGAAATTGGAAGGGAATATTCTAGGGAGGGTGACAGATGTGCATGAAAGACTTGGAGATGGAAATGTGAAAGGTGAGCTGAAGAGAAGCTAGAATCCCTGAATGGAGCATCTGATCTAATTAAACATTTAGAAAGCCCATTAGATCCTTAGGCTGCTACACTGCAGCAGCCAAAACTGTGACTGGTTCATGAGAAGCAATGATTCTTCTTCAGGGACTTTTCCAGGGCTGACGCTCTCTGTCTCAGTCCAAGTTAGTTCCACAGTGGATTAAATTAAATACGTATGCATGCATGCTTACATGACCTCTGAAGACTCTGAAATTCACACATGAATGTCTCAGTGGTTATACCAGTGGCAAGGTTTCCTGCTAAGTCATTCATTCAATCAACCATTCTTTCCCACCCATTTGTCTATCAAACACTTATTGAGCACCTACTCAATACAAAACATGGCTCTAGATGCCAGGGCTTGCTTTCTGAAATCAGGATCTGACCCTGTCACATCCCTACTTAGGTTCTTTCAATGACTTGCCACTGCCAAGTGCAAACTCTGAACCCCATCCACCATGTACCTCTCTCCCACCATGCTTTTGTTCATGTCATTTCCCTCGTCTGGATGGTTCCTCCTAGTGATTCAGATTGGCCAACATCTAGTGATCCAGATGAGAGAAGGACTAAAAAATTGAACAACAGGGAGTCAGAGGGAAGTGGTCAAATGTCAAGTGCTTCTGAGAGATTAAGCAGGAAGAAGCCTGAGAAAGCCCCCCACTACTTGACAATTAGTAGATCATTAGTAACCTTTGAATGAAAAGTACCAGGAGAGTAGTGGGAGGGGATGCCAGATTGCTGTGGGTTAAGGAGGCAATGAGTGAAATGGAGAAACAGTAGCTGTGGTTTCTTCATTGGAAGTTAGGCAGTGAAGGATCAGAGAAAAATAGGTCAGTCCCCTTCCAGGGGGATGCAATATTGATATACCCACACCTCCACTCCCACATTCCTGGATTTAAGGAGAGAGGAGAGTTAAACGTATTTTTTTTTAGGCAGAGGACAATCAACGGAATGCAAGTGCAAAACAGATAGAAATACGAGATCAAGGACCAGGTAGATTAATTTGTCCTGGTGAGTGTTGGGACGGAGAAAGGAAGGGTGAAGACAGGCAGAAATGTCAAAGATGTGGCAGAGGGAAGTGGAAGGGCTCTCTGGATGGCTTGTCTTTTTTGGAACAGAAAGAAGCAAGGTTTGTTGAGAGTGTGATGAGCAAAATGTGAAGGGCAGTCTACTAGTCAGGATAGAGCAAATCCCACAACAAATAATCCCTGACTTCTAGTGGTTTTATGTAATGAAATTTATTTCTCCTTATGTAAAGTCCAGTCAGCCTGGGGTTGGGAGAGGCCTCTGCTCCATGCAGTCATTCAGGGATCCAGGCTCCATTCATTTTATGGCTCCTTCATCCACTAGAACCTCAGAGTCCTTTTCTGGACCCTCTGCATCTGGCAGGCAAACCCAGCAAGAGAAAGAGTGCAGAGGAATGTGTAGATTTAATGGTTGCCTTCTGGAAGTGTTGCACATCTCCTCTTACCCATATACTCCTTTGGCCAGATCTTGGTCACATGGCCACTCCTAACTGCAAGGGAGCCTGGGAAATATCATCAGTGTGCACCAGAGGGAGAAAACAGGCAAACACTGTCAAATCTGCATTCTCAGAGCCAAGCAATGTCTGGAGTAGAATGGATACTAAGTAAATATCATTGAATAAATGCATAGATTTCCTCCTCACCGTTATTCTCTCTACCATCAACCTGCTTGAGGTTCAAAGATTACATGTACCTAATGTCCTTGACAGGAGCTAAAGACTGGGCTTGTGCTTGGACTAGTTTTCCCATGATGCTGTGTGTTTCAGGGATCCATTCATATTCTCCTGACCTGAATGTTTGCTGTCTGGAGTTAGGCCTGGAGTATGTGGTTATGGCACCTGGCCGAGTGAGTCTGACTTGCTCTCAGGGAGATAAATTTTAGTCTTTCTTTTAAGGCCCAATGATATAATCTTTTGAGCAAATCAGCCAGCGAATACATTCACCAACCCTTCATACACTTTCCAGTCCAAAACGAGCTAACCAACCCAGGATTTTGCTAACCTAATCGTGCCTAAGTTCTCCAGCCTCTTGCTAAAAATGAGCCAGTTCCTAGATGAACTGACTGACCAGACACTGACCAAGCTAACCAGCCCCCAGCTTAGCTAACTAGTTCCTAAATGAACTAATTGGACACAAGTTGCCTTTGATTCCACTACGTCCTATGGAGAGTGTTTAAAACACATACTGGGGTTACTCTGCCTCATGACCTTTCTAATGGCCATTTTTATGGATAACATGAATTCTAAAAAGGAAAGGAAAGCTGGGGTTGTGAGTCATAATTTCCCTAAAGGGCAAACAAAGGGCTGCATATCAGGTTGGCAAAGCTTGCGGGCAAATAAAGCATGCCGTGGAAACATGTTGGGCTGGGAATGCGAATGCCAGGGTTATTTTTATAAACAGTTCCAGAGATCTCAACAACATGGGACTGGGCGCAGAGATTGCCATATTTGCAGATGATAGTTGACGAATAAGGGTGCCCTGGAATGAGAATGAGTGCCAACACGCCCAAGGAGGAAGAAGGAAATAGAGGCACACAGTTATGAA
Source organism: Myrmecophaga tridactyla (assembly GCA_004026745.1). Lineage (NCBI taxonomy): Eukaryota > Metazoa > Chordata > Mammalia > Pilosa > Myrmecophagidae > Myrmecophaga > Myrmecophaga tridactyla. Next base: position 4,689 of record PVIY010031833.1, on the reverse strand, counting down.
ACAGGACAGTGTTTTAGACCTGGGGACACACAGGATGCAGGCCGTGGCTCTGACTCACTCAGGGGGCATGGACAGCAAAGGCGGGGCTGGGTAGGAGGGTGCTGGGTGCATATGAAGGGGCTGGCACGTCCCAGGGCCCAGAAGCAGGCTCTGATGGTGAGGAAAGGGCATCCCCTTCAAAAGCCCCAATTAACGGAGCCCTCAGGGAACATCGACCCACCTCCCTCTGTGGACCTCAGATTGATCTGGAGAGTCCAGCCAGCTCTCTGCACTCCCAGGATGACAGCGAGGATGACCTGCCTCAGCGACCCCTTTCCTAGACAGGACTGTGTTGAGTGGCTCATGATAAAGCAACTCACTGCCAAAAACAATATTTTTGGTGTCACAGAGAGAGACTTTGGAGTCAGCAAGTTCCAACCCCCCAAATACCACTTATTAGCTATGTGGCCATGGGCAAGTTATTTAGTGTCTCTCGTCCTCAGTTTTCCTCATTTATAAAGTGGGATTTCTACTTTGCAGGTTGGTGAGGATCCAATGAGATTGTGCATGAACGAGCATAACCCCATGCTTAGAAAATGGCAGGTGCTTAGTTTAAATGTTCCCTTCCCTTCCCTTCCTTTCAAGACTACCTCAGTGCTCTTGGGCCCAGCTTCAGCCTTCCCTCCTCCTAGTGGAGCTCGGGCCATCTTATCTCATCTCTCCTACAGCCCTCCTGGACCAGCCTGTCCACCAGACATGGGCCCCTGACCTGGGAGAACCCAAAGATGGCTTCAGCCTGCCTGCCGAGCACTCCTCAGCTATGATCAAGACCCTCACCCTACATTCTTATTCTTCCCTGATTCTTGGAAAAGTACAAGCAGGCAAGATACTGGCAGGCAAAGGGTCAAGGCTGGGGACATCGGCTAGACTTCAATAAATATCCAGGAGACTGGGAGAGGAACCCCACTTGTGAATAAAGGCACAGAGGCTGTCCAAACTAACCACCAGTTCTGCAGATGAAATGCCCTAAAATATAGTGGCTTGACCTAAGGAGGGGCTAAAAGTCAGCCACGTTTATACCAGGTAGTTTAGATGAGCTGAGTGGCGTAAATGGCAATGTGCTCACGATCAACCGGGGAGCATTCTGCATACTTGAGTCAGGCTGGGAAGGTGTTTCTTGTGGACTAGGGAGCCCTTTGCACATGCGAGACTCCAGTCGAGTGTTTATTACTAGCGGTGGATCTCTATATCACCTTTCTCAGTACCTCCAGAGATGCTTATGCATCGTACATGTTGTTTTCTTTTTTTGTTTGTCATTGTTTTTATGCAGGGTTAAATTTTGAGAAGACTCCTCCTTCCTTCTTGACTTCACCTCCTAGCTTTCTCTCTTCAGTCACTCTGTTCCAGCCACACTGGTCTTCCTGCTTGAACACTCCACCTTGGAGCCTTGGTTCCCGCTCTTCCTCCTTCCTAGCTCCTCTTCTCGGGGATGCCCGTGCTGTGCCCCCTAGCCCCCTCAGGACTCCTTTATCAGAGACGCTCATGGACCCTTTGTAAAATGGCCAACCCCACCCCCATCGCCTTCTATTCCCTTATCATGATTTTTTCTTCTTAGAACTTCGCATAAGATCATTTATTCTGTTTTCTTTCACATCTGTATGCCCTCCTCTGAAATCCACAATGACGGGATTTGGTTTTGTTCACACTGCTGCAGTCTTCGTTGGGCTGAGCCACTGTCACGATGATCACATAAATGGATGGGCTTAAACAATGAGAGTTTATTGGCTGATGGTTTTGAGGCCAGGGGAAGCCCCAAATTGAGATATTGGTAAGGCTTGCTTTCTCTCTGACAGCATTCCAGTGTGGACTGCCTGCAATCCTTGGATTTCCTTGACATTTATATCTGCCTCCCATCACATGGCAATATCCCCCCGTTTCTGGATTCTGTGACTTCCAGTAATCCAGATTCAGGCCAACCTGGTTCAGCTGGCCACACCTTACTGAAAGGGTCCTACTTGCAAAGGTTCCCAACCTACAGGGATGTGGAATGAGATTCAGAGCACGTGTTTGTTGGGATACACGATTCAACCCACCTCAGCTGTCTCCCCAGTTCCTGGAAGAGCCAGGCCCATGCTTGGTGGATAGATATTGGCCTTGACCTTTAATTTGATATTATATCACCATATTGAATCAGGAAATCAGTCCCATTACACAGATGAAGAAACTGACGTTCAGAGAGGTTACCTGACTTGGGCAGGGCTAACAACCAGTTAGAGAAAAGGTCAGAACTGGAATCCAGATATCCTGAGTTCCAGTTTCATATACGTCCTGCGAGCCACTTCTGTGTCCCTCATTCGTCAGCCCGCTGTCAAAGGAGAGCAGGTTTAGCTGCCTTAAAGACCACTCTTAACTGAAGCGCTGACTCCATTTACGCTTCATCGATTTTGCTCATGGATGCCAGAAATTGGAATTTAGGGGTATTAGGAAGAGCTTAAGGATTTTAGTATAAACCACTTTTCAGTTCACCCAACATCTACTCTGAACTCTGTTTATTCCAGGTCTAATGCAGAAAATACACACACTAAAAAACAAATTAAAAATAAACGATAAGTGAGTTAGAAACTGCCCGAGGTTGTCAGGAACTTATACGCCATGCTACGTGGGTTTTGAGTAAATATTTGCTTTGCAAGCCAAGAAGCAGTACATATTTACAGAGGCAGTCTCCAGCAGAACGGCACATGTGCTCCTTCTGGGACCCTTTCTGCAGGGAGGTGTGCATACAGGCCACCAGGGCTCCGAACAGGGGAGGGCCCTCGGCCTCAGAACACAGGTTCTAGTTTGAGTCTGCTCCTCTGGTCAGAGGGCCCTGAGAGAGAATGTCAAAAGTTTTCAGCTCAGCAAATGGCTCAGATGAGAGAGAAAGAGCAAGCGAGCGGCTTGTGGGTACTTTACCTGTTTCTTTCCTCTTTTGTCTTTTCCACTGCGTCACTCTTTTCTTCATTATTTTCCCAGCTCGAGCTTCTCTTTTCCCAAGACCTCATAATCAATGCCAGAATCTTCTGAGGGCTTTTGTTCTGTTCTTAAACAAGAACTGGGGCTTGTATTCAGGAGGAGATGGGCTTGTGGACTAAGGGGTTGCCTGTGCATATTCCAAAGCAGGCAAAGGGCCCTGGGGCCAGCACACGGAGAGGGAGGCAGGCGGGACAGGAGATGAGGTGTGAGAGGAAGGGTGGCGGTGGTAGGTTTTGTCTAGGCTCTTGTGAGCCACTTGAAAGAGTTTGGCTTTTATTCCGAGGGCAGTGGGGGAGTTGCCAGAGCTGGGGAAAGTCTCATTCAGAATTGCATTTTAGAAAGATCACTTCACGGACTGGAGCCAGCCCCTGAGGAAGGTGAGCCTGGGGACCGGGAGACCGGGTGACGATGGGAAATAAGAGGGCAGAAGAGTCGGGACTGACATGTAGGTCTTTTGGCTCCAAGAATGGTTCCAGGCTTTGCACCTTCTAGGACAGGTTCAGACCCATCCTGTTCTTTTTCTGCATGGAGCCACAGCATTCTCAAACTTGATTTCAATAAATCGCGGGGCTTGTGTCACTTCAGAACAAGGGGGTCCAACCCTTTTGAGGAGGAGAACCCTCTGTTCCCATGAAAGTCTTCACACCCATGTCCTTGTAGCTGTGCTTTTAGTATCTGATCGAGAAAATGTCAGAGGAGGAAAGCGTCCAACAGACGTATGCGCGTGGGAAATGACCCCTGCATATAAGCAGGAGCTAGGGTTTAGCTGGTCTGCTGACATGACTGCTGTCACATATGGACCCCGGAGCCATATGAAAGGACACTGCATCGCCCCAGGGGTTGGGGACCACGGCGCTGCAACACGTGTGTTAAGAAGCCACAGAGACATCTGTCCCCAGAGTGCAGTGCCTGGCTGCCTTCTCTGTAAACCGTGGGGTGCATGAATTCAGCTGGTTCTAATTGCACAGGGCATGCCATATTGTTGCCTGATGTAATGTCAATTTTTATTTATTTGTGTTTGTGAAAAGCAGGGCTGATTAGACCACTTAAAACTACACAGGCTCGTTAGAGCCCGGCTGGCGTTAGTGATTTCAGCTGCCTTCCTCAAGTCATCAGCGCTCCCAGCTCTCGGCCTCCCCCTGAGAATGTAAACTTGGGGCCTTGTGCTATCATGATTTCTATTTCATCCTGACTCTTATAAACTACCATATAAAAAGCAGCCGCCGAAGGGTTTTTTTTCTTCTTCTTCCCTCAATTTCATTTTAAGGCTTGGAAAAATAACAAAATAAAAATAGCCCTGAGAGTGGAAAGTTTGGGGGAGTTTGTTTAGCTTTCTTTGAAATGCACTTGGTAAGGGAATCAGCCATAAGAGCCTTCTCTGGGGAGAGCCTCACGGCTCGCGCAGGTTTTTCACATCCCTTGCCTCCTGTTTGATCGCCCCGGGAGGCTCCCGAGGTGTGGACGGTTATTATCCTGGTTGCACACATGGGCCGGAAGCTCAGAGCGATGGAAAGACTGGCCTGGGCCAAAGTTACACGACCAGGAAGTGGCAGAGTCAGTCCGGTGGGTGGTTACCCCAAATCCCAGCCCCCATGGGTGCTTCCCAGAGTGCCCTCAGCCAAGCCAAGCCCTTGCCTTCCTCCTTCCTTCCTCCTACCTCCTCGCTCTTCCCTCCTCCTTCCTCCCCCCTCCCTCCTC
>PVIY010031832.1:0-29552 GCA_004026745.1 Myrmecophaga tridactyla | reverse complement strand
GTCAGTGCCTCTGAGGGAGGACAAGGGGGCATTGCAGGCTGCTTTCCTGCGAGGGCATGCTGCAGAGGGATTGTTTTGGACGGAGTGGTGCTATGGCTAATAGCGTGCAGGCTTGGGTTTGACCTTGTGGTTTACTCTCTCTGGGTACCCCATTGCCCACCCTGCTCCATGCGTGACCTGCTGGGGGAGCGACCTTGTAGGCTTTCCACGGGGAAACGGTGGGGAGCTGACCAGCCCTCCCTGGGTTGGCACTCCTCAGTAAAAAGGCTCCCGGGGTCCTGTGAAGTGCCTTCAGCTGGACACCAGTAACCAGCCCGGTCTGCAGCTTTGGCCATCATTCTTGCTCCCATGAGTTGCCCTTCACCCCTCACCACCTCCCACAGCTTTGTTCCTTGCTAAGTCTCTTCACGTGGTAACATAGTAAGTAATAAACATAATTACATGTGGTCTGGTAGTGGATCTCTTTTTCTGGTCTGTAAATGTATTTATCTAAATTTTTTTTTTTTTTTTTTACTTTTAATGACACTTAGACATTGCATGACTTGCCTTGTTGCAAGGAAGAAAGTTACCTGCATTCAGCACGGTTCCAGAGAATAGGGCCCATGGTTGCCTTGCCCACAGGGAGAAGGGGGGCTTGGCCCAAGTCAAGGTCACAGCCAGGTGTGGGCAGCTGCATGCAGGTGAATCTAGTGTTTCTGCAGGTGGGCTGGGCTGGCAGTGCATTCCTGAATCAGATACCTCTCCAGTGAGGGCGGGAGGCTCTGGGGGTGCCCAGGTGGGTTCAGGCAAGAGCCCCTGAGGCTGCAGCCTTCTCAGCGGGAATACTTTGGATTCCAGGCTTACATAGTAATTCCAACTCCTGTCCATGCAGGTGAGACCAGAGCCTAGGCCCATGACAGGAAGTCTTGGCCACTCCAGGCCCAAACAATCTCTCTCTGATTCTGACATTTATTTTCTTTTTTGCCCACCATACTCCTGCTTTCTATCTAGCCTTGCATTTGTGCCTGTCATCTCTAAGCCTGCTGCACAGTGTTTTTCTCTTTCCCGCTGCTCCTGACCACAGTAATCCTTGTTAACACTCCTAGAAGGCCTTCTTGTAGCAGGCTTCCTGCAGGGGCTCACACTGCTGGCCTCCCTCTCTCTTGCTGGGCCTTCTGTTCTCAGGACTCCCCCCCCAGCAGACCCCGAGGATTCCGCGTGGGTGGCATGTGGGGCTTCCCACTTCCCAGAGTGAGAAGGGCCCAAGAGGCTCAGGCCTCCAGCTCCCACGTTTTACAGGTGCGTGTGTGCAGAAACAAACTAAGAGCCCCTCCTCTTGACCCCTAGCCCAGCGCTTTGACTTCCAGGGACCCATCTTTCTGGATGTGGATTTTACACTGTCGGCTTCAGTAAGGGGCTCCATGGACTCATGGTTCCGAGGGTTTGGGGTAGCGCAGGTGGCTGACGGGACATGCCATTGTCACATTGCCTGTCCACTGCAGGCCAGCCAGGCTGACCGGACTACAGGCACCAGAGGGAACCACAGAAGGCTGGACGGACAGAGGCAAACAGTTCTGATTTAAGGAAATTAAAAGATTGAAGAAGTTAGAATAGATGGAAACTGGGAAAATGAAAATCGAGCTGGTCTTCCTAGGCCAGGTGGCCTCTTCTGCAGGGTCCCTCTGCTCTCCCCCCATCAGGGGGCCTGTGACCCCCTCCACACTTCTCTCCCTATGCCGTCTTTTTGGGCTCTTCTCTGCTCCTGGTGACCAAAGAAAGTGTTACAGACACAGCCAGGAAAAGACAGGGAGAAGGGAGCCAGGTGAGACGTGCTGTTTTCCTGATGCCTCTCTCCAGAGCTGGCACATAAACGGGAGTGCCTCAGTCTCCTGCCTGCTCCACCCCAGCCCATGTCAAGGTCAGCATCTAACTGGCCATCTCTGATCTGAGGTCAGGATCAGGGCGCAGCAGTATTTCCCATGTGTGCAAGCACAGCTGGCCGAGCCAGGGAGGCCGTAGAGGGTTCCCTGGGAAGAGGGGGGAGGTGGGGTGACACCAACTGGATGGACACCCAGGAATATCCAACCCCCAGGTGATGTGGTGGGGAGACAGATCTGAAACTCAACTAGAATTCTGGCCCTCACTCGCTGGGTAGCCTCAGGCAAGTCACTTCACCTCCCTGTGCCACATTGACTTCTTCTGAAAAAAAAAAAAAATGGGAATAGTACTCCTTCTCTTACGGGATTGTTGAAGGATTTAAGAAAATAATGCTTGCAAAATGCTGATTGAAGGTAGTGTCAGGCATACAACAGGTGCTCAATACATGTGATTTTCCTTCCTGTCTTTCCCCCATCCGACTAAAATCTAAGCTCTTTGAGGGTGAGGAATCATCCCTTTTTTATATTCTCAGTATCCCTCAATGACACCTGACAATATTTTATACCTGGCAGTTGCCCAATACTTGAGAATGAATGAGATGAATGAAAATACATTCACAAAATAATGACTAAAAACTCACATTTATTGAACACTATGTGTTGGTCAAAGCTTTTAAGTGCGTGTGTCTTTTAACTAATTTAACCCACAAACAACCCTATAAAGGATGGGAAGTTACAATCATTACAGCCATTTTAAAGATCAGGAAACTGAGGCCAGAGCGGGTAAGTAGAGTGAGTGATGAGGAATTAGGTACTTAACTAATTCCTCCCCAGCCGGTGGAGAGGGCTGGAGACACGTGCATTCTCTTAACCAGGGAGATGAAGGCTGAGAGGAGTGAGGGACAATTTGAAGCAGGAAAGGAGTGAGCAAGTCTTGAAGTTTCTCTCTTCCTGTCACGCCTGAATGGTGGAAAAAGCAATGGATTTGCAGTCAGGAGACTCGAGGTCAAGTCCCATCTTCTTGGCTTCCTAGCTGTGACCTTCAGCAAGGCTCTCCTGACCTCTGAGATGCTGTCTCTTCATTTTCCATTCCTCCTGGAGGGGGGTTGTGATGAAAACATGAGCTGAGAGGTGGGACAGCGGTTTGATTTGTAGACCCTTCTACACATACGGGGTGAATAGTTTTTAATGCTAGCCTTGTGTGTGTGGTGCAGACGGACCTTCAGCTCTGGGACCCCTAGTCCCAGGCCCTGGAGGGAGAGTTGAGTCCAGTGCAGGCCTGCGGTTCCCCCTCTGTGGGTCTGCACACCTCTGGGGAGGCTCCCACGCCTGGGTGAATCTCAGGGACACTGTCAGGGCCTCACAAAGTCAGATGCATCCCAAATATTGTCTGTAAACATGGCCGGGTTCACTGGAAAGGAAAATGCAAATTCATTGCAAAGCATTGCTGAATTATGAGTTTATTATGTATTTTCCCAGTGGATGGACAGTAACAGTACCAATATCATGATTGGAGGGACAAGAATTATTTTGGCATTATAAAGAGGTCCTCATAGATCCATAGGGGCTTATATGGAAAAACACGCAACATATAGTTAAGTGCAAAAAGGAAATGACTGAACACTATATATAGTAAAATCACATTCATGTTTTTTTTTTTTTGAAAGCCTCCAAATGCTGGGCATATGCTTTGGAAACTTCTGGAAGGAGGCACGAAAATTCTGTCATTTGCGTTACCTCTAGGGAATGGGTTTGGGACTCCAAGGATGGGGGAGAGAGGATTATAACTTTTGACTTTACTCTTATCTTAGGTAGGTATGTATTCTATAATGCAAACAATTTGAATTTGAAAGTTAAGGAAGCCTTCCAGGACAATGCACCGCCCTCCCCCTCCACAAAAAGAAAAGTTAAGGAAACCAACTATAAGCAGTCAAGGAAATTAACAAACCGTCCTAAGAAAACAACCAAAGAAAGGGGTGATAGAGGACTGGTCCTTACGCATGCGTGGAAGCTGTTGCTACAGAGGGACAGACGGACAGACGTCAGAAATTGGGTTGTGGCCCCGCCCTGGCCCCGTCCCACCGCCCAGCCCCCTGTGCCTCCCTGCCCCTCCCCAGACGTCCGCGCTGTGCTGGTCCCGGAGCAGGGGGGCCCCCCTCCCCCCCAGCGCAACCACAGACGCCGGGCGCGGGGTTAGCTGTGGGCGCGGCTCTGACACGGGTGGGCCCCGGCGGCCCTCTCAGCAGATCCTTCCCCCGCGTCACGCCTCAGGGAACCAGGCCCAGGGAGACGCTGGGGGATGGAGGTCCTGCGGCCGGCCGGGCGGCTGCCTACCTGCGGAGGAAGCTATTAATCATCCGCCTCCCGGCCTCGCCGCCCTCGCCCCGCACCGCCCGCCCTGGCAGGGGCTGGCTTGGGAAAGGATGAGCTCTGGGCTGTTCTCCGCGTGGACTGTGAGCCTGGAAAATACCATCTGGCTTTTCTGTGCGTCTTCTGACACCAATTCCCCAGGTTGGGACACATCAAAGAGAGCTGTGTCTGGTGACTTTTCTCATTGTTATTCCTTTGGCAGGGCCTTCGGATTCAAGGTTACAGGCGGACGTGCGCCTGCGGCGGCTGCCTGGGGAGCCTGGGCCCCTGTCCCTTGCATGCCTCCAGAGGGGCCTTGTAGAGTGACCCAGGACTGCCTGGAGGGCAAGACCCTCCTCACTGCAGCCAGCTGGGCAGGTCCCACTGGGCCAGGCCGGGGGCAGCACTTCCGGGAATTCCTGAGTCTGAATTTCCTTCCTTGGAGTCTGACTCTTCCCACACAAAATAGCCAAACGCCAGGGACCCCCTCCAGGGTGTCGGCAGATGTGAGGTCTTTGACCTTAGCTCTAGGAAACTCGATATATATATATATATATTTCTTTTTATGTAAACTTTTTTCATTGTGAAATATAACATATATACAAAAAAGCAATACATTTCCAAGTAGATTTTAACAGGTAGTTATAGAACAGATTTTAAAGTTTGGTATGGGTTACAATTCCACGATTTTTCGTTTTTTCTGTGTATATATATTTTAAAGTAAAGACGCTAGGGTTTCCGGTTTTAGGGTGATTTAAGAACAGAACTATTTGAGGCAAAAAAAGAGGGTTTTGATTAACCTAGAGTTTTAGTACTTAGAAACGGACTATGCCCAAGTAGTGAGGTGCCCATCACCAGAGGTAATTAAACAGGAAAGTGGACATATGAAGAGCATTATAGAGGGGGATTGAGTAATTTGATGTCCACTTTACCCCTGCAGGACAACTCCCTTCATTTTATATTGATGGGGAGCAGAGGATGGTCCTGTGCTGGGCTTCATCTCACTTTTTTACTTCTGATCTTTTGGGCCAGTGCCTACTAAGCTGGCTCGTGCTTGTTGGCTCAATAGCATTAATCACTAACACCTTTCTAAGTGTTTACTCTGTGTCAGGCATATGGGCTGCAGGCTTTACCTGTTTTATGTCTTTGAATTATACAGCTGTGCTGCAAAGTAGGCGCATGTATTCTCCTCATTTTATAGATGAAACCATGGAGCGTCAGAGAGATTAAGTTGCATCCCCAAAGTCACAGAGCTAATACAACGCAAACGTGGGGTCTGAACTCAGATCTGCCTCCGGAGTCCCTTATGCTGGACACACTGTGGATCACATTTTCCGTAGTCCTTCCACTCTTCGTTTGAAACATTCTGGTTCTCCTTTTTGGCCTTATTTACTCCATCTGAGATCAAAGGCAGTCAAGAAATTGGGTGGTCTCTACTTTGGTGCAGGATCCAGAGCAGGGGACGGTAGAGGCTTGAGGGGTGGTGGCAGAGGAGAGGGTTTGCAGAGGTCCCACACTGGGCAGAATGAAGGGCATAGACCTGGGGTAGGGGAACGGCAGGCTTGGAGCATCTCATTCAGGGGCTCACCATTCCAGGTACTAGACACCGTGCAATACTCGTAACATCCCCGTGAGGCAGAAACTTTTCTATTCCTCTTGTTCTCGTCTTGGATAGTAAAACCGAGGCCCAGAGAAGCTGAGTGTCTTGCCCAAGTTTGTTCAACTTCTAGCAGTAGATTCAGATTCAAACCTGGGCCTGCCTGACTCTTAAGCTCAAACCCACCATCACCTGCATTTTATATTACTCAGCCTCTGTTGTTCTGTTGATGGTATGCAGGAGGGAACAAAAAGGATGCAGTTGCATAGGCTAGGGTGAGAGATTGTCCTTGCGCTCATTTTCCAGATGGAGATCCCGAGGCCCCAGAGTGTCCAGTTGAACACAGACAGTAAATTACCACCAGGCTCCCTTGCTGTCCCATCTCTGATCTGCCTTTTTTGCAATGGGTCCAAACAGCAGATACTCATCTGGGAGAGACAGGTCGGGACCTGTGCATGGAAGGAGGTTGGGACGGCTTGTGGGATGGTTGGCTGTTTTTTTTAAATCAGTGTTCATGTCTTTATTTAAACAGATGCAGTGCTTTGGAGTCTTCCAGCAGGAAGCTTCCTGTGCCTGCATGTGAGGCCCTAGTGTGGTCCTTTTGGTAGCTCTGTGACCTTAGGCAAGTCACTTAGCTTCTGAGTCTCTGTTTTCCCATATGCATAATGGAGATAACACCCTCACTCACTAGGTAAATGCGAGCCCTTGGTAAAATCAAATATCTAACTAAAGGTTAGATTTGAATCAGATTTTTTTTAAATGTGCTTCTCCCTGGGAAGCATGTTCTAGCCATGAATCCGTGGCTGGCGCCAACTTGATCGGACTGTCAGAGTCTGTGTCACCTTCTTTGAATATATTCACTGGCAGTGAATCTTCTTCCTTTGAGGGTGGGTTTAATTTTTAGTGCAGCTGAGGTCATTTTGGAGGCAAGGCTAGCTGGGTGTCAAAGCTGAGCAAAATGGTTTCTGATTACAAAGAAAAGTGAAGATATGGCTCTGTTTCTCAGATAATCCCTCCCTAAAGGCAGTTCCCAATAGGAGCTCCAGAAATGCTTTGGCCAAAGAGAACATCACCGGGAACTGGGAAGAAATGCCCAAGGTGACCATGTTGAAGGGGACAGCGCGCACTGGGGCATATAAATATCTCTTGGTCACACGGGTCTCCTGACATCATAGTCACACCCTGCTGCTCCTGACCAGCTGCCACTGCTCTGTGGAACAAACTCGGTGGGGGCTTCTGCAGGTGTCCAGGGAATACCTGGTTAATTGTGGCAGCCATGGGTCAAGCCCAGTTCCTGCTCCATCCAGAATAAGTAACGGCCCAGCAAGGTGCCTGTATCTTTCTCATGTTCTCAGCCAAACCTGCAAATTACCCAGCAGAATCCATGCTTTTTATGCCATGAGGGCCAGATGAGCTGGAGCTTGGCAAAGAAAAGAAGGACACACACAACCACCCCCCACCCCCACTCCTGCTCCTGGGTACATCATTTGCTCTTGAGAAAATTAGCCTGGCGGTGAGAGCCCTGAAAGGGAGTGCTTAATTCTCCTTTTCTCTTACTGCCCTTCCCTGGCATTTTTGCTTCCGGGAAAGCTTCTGGAGAAGCCATTCTGGGAAATGTTGACACTTAGAAGTTTTGAATAAGGAAATGGTAAACTGAGAATATAATTTGGGGAGAAAACCAAGCGTGAATCAGAAAACTCTGAACAGCGGTAGACAGATCTCAACTAGTACTTAGAAAAAGTTGCAGGTTAGAGCAGAATGTGGAAAGTAAGAACAGCGCTGTGAGGAACCTTCCAGAATAACTCATTTCAGTTGAGACTGGCCTTTTATTCTGAGATTCTAGCCTTCTTAATCTGGGGTCTCCAAAAGGCTTTTCTTTTTATAGAATGATGGTTACACCAGGTGCCTTCTTGTTCCTTTAATGTTCTTCCTTGACACAGTAAGTCAATCTTCATTGGTTCCCAATTTGGGTGGTGGTGGATTTCTCCTGTGAGATTGGAAGACTGAGAACCACTAGCCTAGAACCCAGAGCTCAGGTGTCCTCTAGCTGGAGAGCAAGGCTCTGTAAAGAAAGAACCTGGGGGCAAAAAGTCAAGACACAGGAGCAGATGTCCTCCAATGGGCAGACCCCCGCAAGATGGGGCTTCTATCCACGCCAGGAATTCTCCTCTCCCCCATGCTCTTCTGTGCTGTTCACAGGGCAGGAAGCAGATTTCACATTCCGGAGACAAAAAAAATCGCTTCTCTGGACTGGCCAGGCACCACAGGGCGGCGCCTCCCGGCTTGCTCTCTGAGCCAGGTGTCCTGCAGAGAGTTGCCAGTTGCATGCCTGAAAAGAAAGACACACACTCTTGTACCCACCCCCCACCCTCCCTTTTTATTTTTTGCATGGGCAGGCACCGGGAATCGAACCCGGATCACCGGCCTGGCAGCCAAGAACTCTGCCTGCTGAGCCACCGTGGCCTGCTCCCCCCTTTTCATTTAAATTTTGTGGTTTTTTTTCTTTATTAGAAAAGTTGTGCATTTACACAACCATCATGTATAAAATACAGAATTCCCACATGACACCCTAATGTTAACACCTTGCATTGGTCTGGAACATGTTGCAATTGATGAAACCACATTTTAATAATTGTACTATTAACTATAGTTCATGGTTCAATTTAGGGTTCACTGTGTAGTGAAGTTCCATGGATTTTTTTTTTTAATTTTTATACCGTTATCACATATACAACCTAACATTTCCCCTTTTAACCACATGCATATATATATATATCAGTGCTGTTAATTATGTCCACAATGTTGTGTTACCACCACCACCATCCATTACCAAAACATTTCCATTTTTCCAAATTGGAGCTCTGTATATTTTAGACCTTAACTTCCCATTCCTTATTCGCACCCCACCCCCCTTATAACCTATATTCTTGATTCTGACTCTATGAGTTTGCTTATTCTAATTATTTCGTATCAGTGAGATACATACCCCAAAGAATTGAAAGCAGGTTCTCGAATAGCTATTTTATACACCAGTGTTCATAGCAGCATTATTCACAATTGCCAAAAGATGGAAGCAACCCAAGTGTCTATCAACCAATGAATGGATGAATAAAATGTGGTATATCCATACAATGGAATATTATTCATCTGTAAAAAGGACTGAAGTTCTGATACCTGGGGCAACATGGATGAGCCCTGAAGACATCATGATGAGTGAGATAAGCCAGATATAAAAGAAAGAACTCTTTTACCCTTTCTTGTGTTCATAATTCAAGTGCAAGCCACTGCTCAGCCCAGCACAGCCCTAAATGTTCACGTGGGAGGTATTGAGAGGGGACAAAGCACTAAACTCTTTGTGTCCAAGGAGAGGGTACAAAAAAGGAAAATCTGATACAGAATGAAATCGTCATTCATGAAACAGCATGTATTCTTTATCCCCCTTCCAGTTTTTTCAGCCTGGAAGACATCAAGCTAAAGAGACCGTGATGAATGGGGACCATGGTGAAATATTATCTTAGAGGGCACCCTGGTATTTAAGCTGGGGGAAGCCCCTTTTTCCTGGGCAGTGAGTGGGAACAGACTCCTGCAGCCCCCTTAGACTCTGACCCTCTCATACACATTCCTTGAAGCATTCATGGAACTTTTGTACTGCAAGATGCTCTTCAGATGGAAATGGGTTTCCGTGGTGCACTCTACACTAAAGCCCTGTCTCCAGACTTTCACTACATGTTAGTGCACTAAAGGTTCTGAGAAGCCCTGTGGTAAAGAAAGCTATTTAAATTCTTTACCCAAATGTTTTCCTTATTTATTTATTTTTGGTCTGAGGAGGAGCATAATACCTATTAAAATTGCCTGGAGCTGGGTTCCATAGACTATACCTTGGGAAACGCTGGCCTGGAGACATCTCATTACATGTTGCGGGTCCTCAGAACTTTCTCTGCTATAATCACTGTCTCTGCAAATACTTGCTTTGGCTTCTTGGGCAGCTCTGCCATGTGGGTGCAAGAAGCTGGCCTGTCCAGGCTTGGGGCCATTATGCATTTTGAAGCTTTCGTGCATTCTCATGGTCAAACTGCATCCAAACATAAAAGGATCCAGTAGAGAATTTTCTGAGGGTTCTTAATTAGGCTGTTTTTATCGAGTACTTAGTATTGGCTTGGGACTAACTGCTTTGCATGCACGATCTCATTTACTCTTTCTCACCGCCCTTTGACTTAGGAGCAATATCCCTGTCAGGATTTGAAACCAAGCCTGTGTGATTCAAGAATCCTTCTCTGAACTACTGTACCGCTCTGATTCCCAAGGTGGGGAGGCTTGAGCAGGCAGGTAGTTTGAAATTGAGCTGTGTTTCTGAAAGTCCTTATCCGACAGGATGCTTTATGATGGCGAAAGTACATAAAGCCAGTGGGGAAAGAGAGACTTTTGTGTGTTTGTAAATTGTGGCCGAGTTCCAGACAGAAGAACATCAGCTCAGGATGATCCAAACCGTCGTCCTGCCTTGCCGGTGACAGATCCTGCTCGTGTCTGTGTTTCATTTGGTACTGAATGGCTCGGTGCCCTCGTGTGACCCCTGAGAGCACCAGATGAGCGGAGGTGGTAATAGTCTGTGAGACCTTGCTAACTGGGAGTGGGAACTTCTGCTCCAATAACTGGAATGACGTGGACAAGTCAGGTTGCTCTCAATTATCTGGTGCGTTCTTGTGCTAAGTGACAGATTTTCTGCATCCTGTTCTGCATTAGGGTGGCCCATAGAGGAAGAGGCCGTGTGCTGCACATGAGTGTGAGTTTGTGTGTGAGGCCGTCTGTCTGTGTTCAGCAGCCAGTGTTCACCAGGGGCCTGGTCCCTGGCACACAGGTACCCACGAGCAGTGTACCTGCGTTTGTATGTGTTAGGGTTCTCCAGAGAAAAAGAACCGCCAACAGATGATATATATATATGTATATATGATTTATTAAAAAAAAAAAAAAAGCTGGCTCCCATGATTGCCAAGCCCAAATTCCCTAGGCGGCTGCAAGCTAGAAACTTTGAAAAAGGTCATTCTGAAAACTGGCACATCCAAACTCTGGAGGGCAGGCTGCAATTGGGAACTCTGATGAAGGTGAAATTGTAATCCCACCTGGGAAGCTGGCTGGCTGTAAAAGAGGCAGAAATTCTTCTTTCTCGCTGCTGAAATCTTCAGTCAGCTTTAAGGTCCCCTAATTGATTGGGTAAGGAGACTCCCCTCATTGCTGGGGGCAATCTTCTTTGCTTATTGTAGATGCAACCAGTTGACTCTAGATGCTAACTCATCCAGGAAAGACCCTCGCAGGGACAGTCAGGTTAGCTCTTCCTTGATCACACAATCGGACACTGTACCCTGGCCAACTTGACAGTGACCTAATTCATCATGGCGTGTGTGCACATGCCAGACACACTGTATTCCTGCATTACACATGGTACTTTTTTTTATAACTTTTTAACTAGAGGATTTGTAGGTTTATGTAAAAAAATGCAGAAAATACAGTCCCCTATAACCCCCCCATTATTAACACCTTGCATTAATGTGGTACCTTTGTTACAAATGATTAAAAAATATTATAACTATTCATGTAATATATATTATAATTATACTGATAACAGTTTGTACAGTCCTATGATTTAAAAAATAATTTTTATTCCAGTAACATATGTATAACCTCAAATTTCCCTCTTCAACCACAT
Source organism: Myrmecophaga tridactyla (assembly GCA_004026745.1). Classification (NCBI taxonomy): domain Eukaryota; kingdom Metazoa; phylum Chordata; class Mammalia; order Pilosa; family Myrmecophagidae; genus Myrmecophaga; species Myrmecophaga tridactyla. The sequence continues at coordinate 18,049 of PVIY010031832.1, read as the reverse complement.
TCAAATGTATAATTGTGGTTTGGATTGCAATCACATGTTGTGCTAGCTTAACTACCCTCCATTAGCAAACTTTTCAATGACTCGAAACAGAAATTCTGTACCAGAATTAACTCCCCATTTCGTAAGCCAAATCTGGCCCCTGGTAATCTGTATTTTACTATCTGACTCTATAAATTTGTTTATTCTAATTATTTCACATCAGTGAGATCATACATATCTATCCTTTAGTGTCTGGCTTATGTCACTGAACATGTTTTCAAGGTTTATCTGTATTGCAGCATGTATCAAAACTCCATTCCTTTTCACAGCTGAATAATATTCTATTGTATGTATTTCTGACATTTTTTTATCCGTTCATTTGTTGACGGGCACTGGGTTGCTGGCTATTGTAATTGATATTGCTGTAGATATTGGTGTGCAGGTATCTTCGTGTTGTTGTTTTTCTTTTCTGTGCCTCAAAGAACTTTTAAAAAAAATTTTTTTTAACTGACAAACCAAAACAACATACAAACACGAACATTCTTAACATACAAACATTCCATGCATTGCACATAGTACTTTTTGACAATGTGATATATGATATAATATACAAATTATATTCTTATATCCTTGTTCATCATCTGTCTCTCCCACTAAAATAAAACCTCCCTGAGGTCAGAGACCTTGTTTTCCTGCCAGAACAGGGTTCTAAACATTGAGGTACCTAAGACGTATTGGACAGACTACAGGTATGACCTTTTAGTAAATGTCCTCGAATTCATATCTTCATATGAACTGCGTCCCCTTCAGCAGAGCCCTTCAGGAAACCGCAGGTAGCTGTCCTAGCCCTGTTCTCCTCCTCCTCTTCCTCCTTCTTCTCTTTCTTTTCCTCTTCCTTCTCCTTGACTACCTCCTCTCCTTCCACCTCCCCACCCCCATCAACACAGAGCTCCCAGTCAGCTCTGACAACTGCTCCAGCCCAGCCTCTGAACACCCTTAATGATGGTTTTGGCTTTGTTTTTTCTAAGGTGGCAAAAGTCATTTGGATCCAAGCCTATGAGCTGGTTTGCTGGTCAAGCTGGTCGCTAATCTAGGGAAGATAAATGAGGTGTGATAATCAGACTGATTTTTGGTGTTGTCCAATAAGCTGCCTCGAATGGCCATTCATTCCCCTTGCAGAGGGAGACCCAGGTGGCGGGGAGCAGGGACAGGGAGACTCTGAGAAACCACTTCCAGCGGGTACAGCTGGCAGGGTGCTGACGTTCTGCATGGACTGCTTTCTGAAGCAGTGCTCTGGCTTTTTGGTCTTGCCTCTCCTGCATCACATTCATGTAAAAGGGAAGGTTAAGTCTGAGACTGCAGAGGCTGTTTGACAGTACGAGGGAGTACATTCCAGAACCGAAGAGGGCCAGGTGCCCAGAAGGCAGGGTGAACCCCTAGCAGGGTGTTTCCTTGTGACGTGGTTTGGGAGCTTCACCTTGGGCACTGAGTCCATGGGTGTGATCTAAGAGTGCAGGGCTCTCCTGAGAGGTTTCTCTAATGGGTCTGGCAGTGACAGATGGGAGAACGTCAGCAGACAGGTCCACAAGGGAGCTGGACAAAGCCCAGAATCCACAAGTGGCTCACTGTAGTCCAGTCAGGACACCACCCTGAGAATTTAACCCCTCTCCCCAACAAGCCTTCCCCCCAGCTTCACCATGTCATGTGGAAATTTCGGGACCTTGGCAGTGACTTCTGCTCTGACTTCTTCCCTCTTATGGTCACGTCCAGCCCTGTCCCTTGGTGACCCATCTTCAGATTCCATCCTGGATGTGCTATGTGCCCGAAGAGGGCAACCCAGGGGCCCTTCCCTGTGACTGTTGGAGCAGCCGCTAACAGGGCTGACCCTGCCTCTTCTTTGGGTATGCAAATGACTGGGGGTGGAACGGCTGTGCACCCCTTCTCACAGCCTCCTCCTTGCTGGCCAGGACCCCCACTGTCTGCCCACTGCACCGGCCTTTATGTCCCAAGTGGGCTGCACTGCCATTTCCTTCTCAAGCTCCGAAGAGCCTGGCCTGTAGTCCGATCCTGGTTTGGAGCCAATTACCTCTGCCGCTACTCTCACATCTTAGCCCAATGATGTGCAATCTCCTAGCCAAGGCTGTTTTAAGAACTTCACAAATCCATATCCTAGGAAACATATTGAATGCCTCATGAATAAAATCTTTACTGTGAAAAATATTTGAAAGTTTCAAAAATATTTGAAATTATTTGGATGCAAATTAACTCATTGACTTCAAAATAGGTTAAGATTTCCTGGAAATGCTTTGTGGGCATTTTATTAAACATTTGAAAATTTTTGGTTTGCATTGTTCCTTTTCATAATTGGGAATGGATCATTTGTGTATGTGTGTGTGTGTACGTGTGCATGTTTCAAACATTTGAAGTTCTCTGGAAAAATTCATAGGCCAGCGGCTCCAAGCCTAAAGGACTCAGTGGACAGACGAACCCTGCTCAAGCCCTGGGGAGTTATGGAGTAGGAAAGGAGGGTGGGAGTGGAGGGGAAGGAGGTATGGCTGGAGAAGTCCAGGGTCTCTGTGCAACTGAGGGTGGCGGGTAGGGCTGGGACGAGAAGTCACGGCTAGTTCTAGACTCCACGGTGCTGTGTGACCTTGGGCGAGTCACTTCTCTCTCCTATGTTCAGATTATTTAGTTTGTAAAACGGCTTCTTAACCTTGCTCCTGCTGCTGGGGAGTGCTCTCCCCTAACTCCACAGATACCTTTTCAGGCCCCTTCCTCTCTTCATTCAAGACTCTATTCAAACGTCACCAGATTAAACAGTGCCCATCCTTCTCTAATATATGATGTAGTGTTAGGAAGCTATTAATGGTATAAAGACAGGTAAAGAAGGAAGAGGGAGGAAGGGGTGGCCTGCATCATGTGTTTGTTTATTACTTCTGTGTGATCTGTCTTGCCCTGCTTCCAGAGGGCAGGGATCCCATTTTCTTCATGGCTACATCTACAGCACCTAGCCTGGCACGTAAAGCTCAAGGAATGTGCAAATGAATGAATCTTTGCCCCGCCTGTCTCCGATGGCTGTTGCAAGAATGAGGAGAGAAGAGATGTACAGTTCAAATAGGAAACTAATGTGTCAAGGGCCCCAGGAATCAGAACACATTTTCTGTTTCCAAATGGCTCACAGAATACTGGTTCTCACACAGTCACTTGAAGAACATATTATAATCTAGAGATTCGGAATTGATAGGTCTGGGGCAGACTTGGCTCTGAATTTAACAAACCCTCAGGGTGATACTGATGCTGATGGTCTCCAGGCTAGGCTTGGAGGAGCCTCCTGGAGGGGGACCTGTAACTTTCACTTCACTCTGCGCATTAGGATGCACGCCTAGAACCCACTGGCTGCCTGGAGCTGGAATTCCGTGTGAACCACAAGCCAGCGGGAGCCAGCGGTTCTTAAAGCCAGGCCTGGGGCGGGCTGGGGAACCCAAGGGCTGACCCGCCCACACATCGGCATCCAGCAGCGCCACCAGGATGGATCCCCTGGCCTTTGTCTCTGCTTTTGGAAACCCTTCACACTGAAGTTCTAGTTCTTCTTTTCAGACCACAGGAGGTCCAGGGATTTGGGGGCTCCTGGCCACATGCTGCTTGTGCACAAGTCCAGTCCTACCAGGCAGGCAGGGCCACGTGGTCTGTGCACACAGCCTGAAGCACTGGTTGCAGAGTGGTGACGGGGGCTGGGCCATCTTGCAGGAGTAGGTCTGGATGCCTCCAGGAGGGCAGGGCCACCACATCACCACCTGGTGACCTCAGAAGGGGGCATAGAGATGCTGGCATTGGAGACTGAGCCATCTGAATCCCAGCATGGATGGAGGCAGCCAGCTTCCTCACTTCCTCAAAGCGAGTCAGGTCCTCCCAGTCTAATCTGCTCTTGCCAAGCAGCTCGCGAATGCCTCTGGTCCAGGCGCTGGTGGGCGTTTGCTGTTGACGCTGAATTGCAGGGTCCTGGCTGCCCAGCCCGCAGGTACACACCTAGCAGCCCACAGGGCAGAAATGCACCGGCAATCCACCAGCACTGGAAATCAGGTGCCCGTTATTTACTCCTGCAGAGCAGACTCAGGACCTCTGAATTACCAGGTAAGTTTGAGGAGCTGGCCATTAAATCTCTATCCAGAAAAAAAGTGCAAAAGAGCTGGTTCATAGTTGCCTCTGGGACCACCTGGCCTCACACATTCATTAACTGTTTTGTTCATTCCACAGAAGTTTATTAAGCACCTTTTATGAGGATGCAGAGATGAATAAGCCCATCCCTGACCTCAAGGAGCCTAATGCTCTATCTAGAATGATGCGCAGCCCCCAGATGCACCACACTGGCACCAAAGGCATCTCTTTTGAATGTGCAAGGTGCTGTGGGTGCATCCAGGAAGGAGGGAGAAACTCCAGGGAGGGCTCCTTCACGAAGAAGGCGGCGATGGCATTCCAGAAAAGGAGTGGTTGCTGAAAGAGCACCGAGGCAGGAGAGTCATATTTGGGATGATAAAAAATTTGGTATGAGTCAAGGTGTAGAGAAGAGAAATAAGAACTAAGTTGGATTGAGCACTTAGTTCAGAACCAGCCATTGTTCTAAGCCTATTACGCATATTAGCTCATTTAACCCATTTGAGAGGCGCTATTCTCACTCCCATTTTACACGTGGATAGCCTGAGGAACAGAGAGATTAAGTCACTGCCCAAGGCGATGCAGGTAATAAATGGCAGAGCCAGGTGTTAAACCTGGCTAAAGGAATGGACCTTAATTGAGAGAGGTCTCCTGGGAAGGAGTTGGGCTGACAGTTCAATTAGGAAGGAGAAAGAGAAGTGGAGGCTGATGGTCCTGTTTTCTCAGTCCCCCTGGGTACCCCCCCAACCCCTTTGAGGGAAAGGACACCCTGGCGACAGGCTTCCTCCTTAATACAGTATGTACATTTTATCTCTGCAGACTTCTTGCAAACTTGGTTTAAAGATCTCAGCTCAATACCATTAGTGCATATCTGCAGAGGGCCCTTTGTAAAATTGATTAGAAAGTGGGCTTTTGCATGGGGGGTGGGGGGTGGGTGGGACCTAATCGGATTTGAGCAGGAGATGGTATCTAATTCCCTGCATCTTGCAATGGGCTCGGGGACCTCCCTGGGAGCCAGGGCCCCTAATTTGGTTTGTGAATACATTTGCCAAACAAGCAGAGGGGGCTCTGTCCGGGAGGGGTTTTGGGGGATGGGGAAAGGAAGTAGCCAGAAGACTGAGAAATGAAGGGAGGTGCTTTCTGCACAGGTCCTGGGCATAGGTTGTACATGAGGTTACTGAGAGTGTGCATTTCTGATGGTATCACCCAATCCAGGAGAATGAGGTAAACTTCTAAGGGACTTGTTATTTTATTGCTTGTCAGTTGTTGAGTATCTATATATTTTTTTTTCATTTTTTTTTTACTGTCTTTTTAAAACAGTAGTATGTTACATGTATAATAAAAAAAAGATAGAGTATGAGAAGGCAGGCAGCGACTGGTATGTTATTCTCTCCCCCAATCCTTGGATCCATAGCTTCCACAGTGGTAACCACTGTTTCCAAGTTTTCTGTGAATCTTGTGTCTCTTTACAGATTTTCCATACACATTCATGCACAACATTCTTAATCCTGCCACGAAACCTGCAAGGGGAGCCCTAGTAACCCCATTTTATAGAGGGAGAAGTTGAGGCTTAGTCTGGCTAACGTGGCTCCAGATTTGTAGTGCCAGAGGGCTGAGCTCCCTTCTCCCCACCACTAGGCACCCATGGTCTCTGCTGGAAGTGATGAGGCCTGGACTTATAGACAGGTCTACAGAAGCACATGCGCTGTGCACCCGGGAACCTCCCTTTTCCCTTCTCCTTCCAGTGCCTCTTGCCCATGGCTATATTCCTGGTTACTTACAGACCACTGTTCCTCCGAGCTATACCTTTTCACCAGATCTTTAGTCCAACCCTATCCTCTCTCCACAAAGGTTTTACAAGGACCAGAATATCTCAGCCCAGATACTGTACTGTAGAATCCAGAATTATAAAACAGCTGGATTAAGGGGCGATTATTAGCTTTGCATAAGGATTTTCCCTTTGCACAAAGATTAGCTGCGGGGTTCCTTTAAATAGCTTTCTTCATACTGCAAAGAAGGGTTGCTGAGAGAAGAAAGTTCTGGACCGTGAAGCAGAAGGCCTTGCATTCAAAGGCAGTTGTGTGAAGGTCATTTTACCTCTGTGAGCCTCAGTTTCCTTGTTGGTAAAATCTCTGGTGCCGCCTGTACCTGCCACCCGCTCCTGCCCCAGACTTCCCAAACTCCTTCCAGCACTCTGCGCCCGTGCTGCTGTTTCTTACCTCTCAAGTTCCCCTCGTCCTGCGGCCAAGAATGCCATTCCACACCCCCCTTCTAGGCCTGAATACCACTTCCTTGTTCTTCAGGACATGTCCCGGAAGACTGCTTCTCCAGGAAGCCTTCTCTGATTCTCCCCCTACCCCCCAGGAGGGTTAGATACCCCTTCTCTGTGCTTCAGGGGTTCCATGAATGTGTGTGTGTGTCCCTATCATGGCACATTTGAACACTGCCTAGTCACTGTCTTCTCACTTATTTGTACCCGCCATGAGCTGTTTAGCTTAGGGGCAGGGCACTGGTCAAATATGACTCAGTACCTGTGTGGTAAATGAAACTAAATAAATGAAGGAATAATGGCTACTTTTCATCTGAGCTAAATGCATTTCATCCCCAGACACATGGGACCCTATCCAGAAAGCATGTAGTGTGCATGTAAGAGAAAACCATGGCATTAGACCCCCTGGGTGCAGATCCTAGCTCTACCCCAGCTGTATGACATTAGCCAAATCACTTACTTTCTCCGTGCCTCAGTTTTCCCATCTGTAAAATGGAATCGTAATCATCCTGCCCTCTGATGTTTGCTGTGAAGATTGAGTTAGTGTGTGCACTGCACTTAGACCAATTCCCAGATGTGATGCGTTCCATGTTTGGTTGCTTTTATTATTGAGGGTCTTGTATTTCTAGCCCCGTGCTCCGTCCCCCTCCCCTCACCCCAGCTCCCCTGGCATCCTCCAGCTTGCTGAGCTTGCTCATTCTCCCTGTCTGCTGGCTCCCATGAACTTTCCCACTTCCCCACCCACCCTAACCAGTCAGCACAGAAATAATCCAATTTCACTTGATTATTAGTCATTACTTTCTGCTGCTGTTTTGTTCGTTCTTTTTTTTTTCTCTTTTAAAGAATTTTAGATTTAATTGAGGTGATTGATTAGCACAATCACTGATTGGAAGGGGATACTCTGTAACCCTCTCCTCCCCCTGCCTGAACCTTCACGGAATGAAGGACCCTGGCTGACTCCTAGGGCATAGAACTCATGTCCCAGAGGTGCCATGCCTGCTTAGTTCGCTGTGTGACCTGGGATGAGACCCTTGCCCTCTCTGAGCTTGAGTTTCTTCATCTATAAAAGGTGCATTGGGCTAAATGAGTCTTTTGAGCTCTTCCCACCCTAAAATTCTATGAAAACTCTGTGTGTAAGCTCCCCTCCCTTGATCTGTGAATCTTTTATTTCTTTTTCATCAAAATCACTGAGCCCACTCTGTGCTCATTGTAGTAGTTCTGACTTCTTAGGGTTCTGTTAAAGATTAAAAGAGTTCCCGTGTCCTGCACGGGTGGTGAGCTAGGTGTTGTGGAGACCCAGATTGGAGCAAGGCCAGAGCCCTGCCTTCTAGGAGCTAGTGAGAGAGGCTGACAGGCGGCAGACGCTTAACAGTTCTAACTTAAGTGCGTTTTAAGCTGGACAGCGTTTCTGAGGGGTCCCTAACTCTGGAAAGTTGCAGAGGGGGGTGACATTTGGGTTCAGACCAAAAAACTTTTTGATCAGACTGTGTGTGTGTGTGTGTGTGAGTAACATTTATGGAACTGCCAGGTACTGTATTCTTCTTATTTTTTCTTTAATCCTCACAGCAACCCTCTGGAAAGGGGATGTGATACTCATAGTATAGACAAAACACCTGAAGCTCTGAGAGGTTAAGATGTTTGCCCAAAGTCACATAGTAAGTGAGTGGGAGAGGTAAACTTTGAACTGAGATTTGAATGATGTCAAAGTTTGTGCTCTTAACACAGTTTCATTCCATGTTACAATATTAAATAATTTGAGATAGGAAAAAAAATCTAGCTGATCTCCACACCTGTCACTTCTATTTTCATTTTCACACATCATTTTCTATACCTATCCTTTTTGCACTGTGTAATCAGAGTGACATGCCATTTTCTATTTCTCCACTTATAGCATTTGCATTTTTTCCTGGATTTCATTCATTGATTTATGCATTTATGGAGCACCTATCCTGTGTCTTGACTCTGCAGACAAAACAATAAGTCAAAATTCCTGTTTTCATGGAGCTTACTGTTTAGTGGGTAGATACTAGCATCAGGAACTAAGAAGGGCAGGGAAGAAAATAAAGCAAGATAACAGGATAGAGTATGTTGGGAGGTCGTTTTAGAAATGGTGGCTGGGGTGTCCTCTTGGAGTTGCTGACATCTCAGCAGAGACTGGACTGAAGTGAGAAAGCAAGCCGCATGTATGTCTGGGGGAAAAGCATTCCAGACAGAGGGAACAGACCATGCAAAGGCCTTGAGGCAGGACGTGTCTGGCATAGTTGAGGAAGAGAACAGAGGCTATTGTGGCTGAAATATGGGGAGTAGGATGGGAAATGAAGTTGGAAAAGTGGCTGGTGCCAGGTCACAAAAGGCTTTGCAGCCCTTATCAGGGACTAGATTATATTCCCAGCATGTTTCTCCATTGTCTTCCAACTCCCTTTTCTTATTTCCAATTCTAATTTCCACTACACAATTTAATTCAGTGGATGTGGTATTATTTACCAACACTGAGGTTTCCAACAGTGTTTGTGTGTGTGTGTACGTGTGTATGCATTTAAAGTTAATACTGTAGGCAACATTTCAAGCATGTGGCTTTTTGCTTCTGAATTATTTCCTTAGGCTAAGTCAGTAGGAGAGAGGTAATGTATTCCAAGTGTTTGACCATCTTTATGACTCTGGATCAGGAAGGCCTTATTGTGACTTCTGGGAGGAGAAGGCATTCCAGGCATTGGTCCTGGGCTTGGAGAGGTGCAGAGGTAAGAAAGGGCAGGGCTTGTCCCGAAAGCAGCATGCAAGCAAGCTCACACTATGGCTGGAATACAGATGCCTCCTAAGGACAGGGCAACACGAGAGTCACATCATACGTCATCTTCCCTTCAAGAGGCAGAATTGAGGCTTTTACCTTTTTTTTCTTTCAGTTTTAAAAGATTTTTAAATTAGAATAGTTTTTTCATTTACCGAGAAATTGCACGGCCAACACAGAAAGTCCTAGGATGCCCCTTGTTCTGTTTTCCCTTTTGTTAACGTCTTACGTCATCATGGTACATGTGTCACAACTAAGAAACTGACCTTAGTATATTACTGTGAACTAAACTCCATGCTTTGTTCAGATTTCACTCATTTTTTCCAACAATATTCTTTTTTCTCTTCCAAGATCCAATCCACAGCCCCACATTGCATTTAGCTGTTATGTTTCTTTCACCTTTTATGGTCTATGACAGTTTCTCAGACCTTCTTAGTGTCATGACCTTGACAATTTTGAGGAGTACTGGTTAAGTGTTTTGTGTTAACATTTCTGAGCTGTTTTTCATTGGGGATTGTGATGTTGAGAAGCTGTGAAATGTAGTGCTCTGAACTCTGGAATGGGGGGGGCGGGGACCAGGACTCAAACCCTGGCTCTCCTCACACCCTTACCCAGGAAGTGAGATGGAGCGAGGGAACCTCCCATCCTCACTTCCTTCATCTGTGTAGGGTGGGTGATTGCCCTTATTTTGGGGTCTGGTGAGGTGTGCGAGTGCTCATGAACTCTAGTTTCATTTTCATCCTGTGGGTGGGCATCTGGAGACCTGACTGACCTGAGAACGTTTTCCTTCCTCTCCTAGAGCTGGGGTGAAATGCCAGCGTGAGGACATCAGTGAGTCTGTGACAGCTTTGCAGGTGGCAGATGGTTTAAAATGCTTAAAAAAAATAATATCCTAAAAAACCCCTATAAATAATAATCTCCTAATTTGATCCTCACAGTAACCACGTGACATAGCAAGATGGGTTTTCTCCATTTTAGAGATGAAGACACTGAGGCTCAGAGAAGGTGAAGAACTTGCCTCAACGTCACAGAGGGAGGAAGTGGCCCAGCCGGGACTGAAACCTGGACCTTAGGGTTCGGACCTGGGACTCATTTTGGTGCCTGGCCCCAGCTGCCCCGCAGATGGGTTGGCAGCTCCGGATGGATTTGGGTGGGAGATGCCCTGGTCCCCTGGACCCTGGGATGCAGGGAGTCAGGCATGGAGAGCAGGAAGAACATGAGGGGAGGAGGAGAACCTGGAGAATAATGGATTCCCAGTCTGTACACAGCATATTGATCTCAGGCCATTGTATTACAGTGAGTGTTTCATTTTGTAATGTGGGTTTTTTTCTTTGAGTGATTTCATGTTTAACCCTTGAGTCACCCGTAAAACCAGCATGAGCGAGAAGCTTTGGACTGGCATCTGGCTTATCAGTGGCACAGCCAGTAAATCCGGGGATCAGTAGTCCAGCTTTCCTCCGGGGGACCCACTGTGTTACATCCCGTTTCCTGCCCGGGTCTTCAGGCCTCTCTAGCAGATGGCCAGCATTGTCTCCATTTTTCAGAAAGGGATGTAGCATGATTGAGGCCAGACAGGGCAAGTGACTGACCCAAGGACACACAGCCTTAGCATTGGGGCAGAAGCCATATCAGCTAGTCACTGGGCTTTTTCTACCAGGCTTAAAGAACTCAGGATAAACTAGTACTGTGCTAATTTTTAAAAATTTAAACTGAAATATAAACAGGGAAATTGCATTTCCACTATCAATGTTGCGAGGAGGCCAGTGTTCTAGCTGGGTGGACTGATAGATCTCTCTTATTCTAGAGTGAAAGTGGGTGTGCATGTATGTGAGAGAGAGAGATGCAGAGAGAGATAAACAGAGACACAGAGATAGAAAAATGTTTGTTCAGTGTACCATGAGAACAAAGAACAAAGCCATTTTAGCACTGGGCCAAATAGTCAAAATTTGCCCTCAGTACAACTTAGGCACACAGAGGCTAGAGTGGGGTGGACAGTCCTTCCTATAAGGGGAGCCATGAGACTGCAGCTGTCACACCCTTGAAATTGGAGTTCCCATTCCATCCACTTTTGAACTTTGGAAATTCAGAGCCTGCAAGCCACAAGCACCCCCCAACTCTGCACATGAGGTGGCCCTGGCAAGGCCTCAAAGCCATCTCCCCTGTCCCTGTCACTGAGGTGTGGCCAGGTTTGTGTATCTCTGACTGGCCTGAAATTCCTACCTGCTCTCCTGCTTTTTTAGTCCTGGTCTAGTTAGCTCTTTTAGCTGGCCTGGGGCCCCAGACCCTTTCTTTTGTCACCAGATCCTGTGCTGGGGGTGGTCCATAGAAGAGTTTTTGCACAAGCCTGTCACCCTCACTTTGGGGCCATCAGCAGCCCCTGGCCCTCCCCCGCCACAACCCACTGGGAGGAAGGGAGACAACTTCTCTTCTGCCGCATCTAAAGTCCCACATGTCAACCTTTAAATGCCGGTCTGGCTAGGAGAGGGAAGAAGCCACTGTGTTTGGAGACACCATGCTTCTCCAGAGATGGTCTGTGGTCTTCTGGAGGGTTCGGTAGAGTGGCCAGATCCCCAGACATTGGTTCCAGGACAGACCGATGTTCAAGATTTCACCTTTCAATGTACTGTGAAGCTGTGTGACCCATGAGACTCAATATCTTTGTGCCTTGGTTTTCCCATCTATAAAATAGGGCTCAGATTAGTACCCCTATATTCCCGAGTTGAGGAATAAATAACCTTATGTATATAAAGTATTTTGCACATAGTAAAGAGTTCAGAAAAAACAGAAATTTGGTATTATTAATCATTCCCCCACCTCCCCAACCAAAGGGCTTCCATGTCTGCTTCCTCCTTCTCCTTCTTTCCTTACCACAGTGTGGTAAAGTACAGTAGCTTTTCTTGGACCCAGTTTGGACCCAGCTTTTCTTGCAGCAAGTGAGCTGCAGGGAAGTGTAGGCCACCCAGCAAATCAGTGGGGTGCTAAGGCTTGACCGTGAGGTCCCGGAGGGCACTGGCTGGTTGGGTGTGCCCTAATCTGGCATCTCTGTAGCCAGGGGGGGCCCTCCTGGCAGCATGACAGTAGCTGGGGGAGCCCTGCCCCCACCCTCCCTGCCTATTCCTACATTTCCCCCTCCGCACATCCTCCCTCCCTCCCTCCCCATGAGCAGCTGTCTTCACCACCTGCTCTGCCTCCCATGGTGCTGGCAGGAGTGGCCCCACCTCTCAGGCCAGTGGCAGAGCCCATGTCATTGCCAGCAGCATCTTGGAGGGATGAAGGTTGCATTAGTGAGCAGTAATTGAAATGTAGAATAACGTTTTGATCGAGCCAGCAGGCTGTTTATTTATCAGATCAATAGTCAAAATGCCCCATCTGGAGAAGTCGGCTTGATAAGTGACAGCGTTTCCAAGGGCAAGCCTGGTGGGTGGGGGGGCAGGGGGGATTGAGCCCAGGCAGGGGAAGGGCCAAGGAGCCTGGGAATGGACTCACCTCTGCTTCCCATTTCCAAAGTGTGAGCACACACATTCATTTTGTCATTTTCCTATACCCATTTTTACAGAGCTGACTGAGACCCAAATTGTCAGGGACCATCCTTGCTGTGGCTGAAAGCACCTGCTCCCAAGAATGCCGGGGAGGGGTGATAATAGTAACAGCCAGCATTTATTTAGCACTTACTATGTGTAGGCGTTGCTGTTGGTGCTTTATGTTTATCTCGTCAGTTTATGAAGTTGATTTCTTGATGTCACCTGTTTTGCAGATGAGAAAGCTGAGGCATGGAGAGGGGAAGCTAGTAAGTGACAAACCCGGGATTCAAACCCAGGTCATCCGGTGCCAGAGCTGGCGTCCCTGAGGCCCCGCACTGCCACCCCTCATGAGGGAGGATGCCCGGTGGATCACTTTCTCTTGCAGCGTTCTCAGTGGTTAGAGGTTTTGGCTCTGCAGTCAGGCAACCTTTTTCCAACCCCATTTCCCACAAGTTTTCATGAATTGCGATGATTTTGATGTTAAAATATAATTTTCTTCTCTCTTTATTAGATCAGTTGTGGGTTTACAGAGCAATCATGCATTTAGAAAAGCAGGATTCCCATATACCACCCTATTGGTAACACCTTGCATTGGTGTGAAATATTTGTTACAATTGATGATAGCCCAGTTTTATAATTATACTGTCCATGGTTTAACTTGGGGTTCAGTGTTTGTGTAGAGCAGTTCCATGGATTTATTTTTAATTTTTCTCTGTTACCTTATATTAAAATATCTTTTTTAACATTTTGAAATTAGATGTTTCCATAAGTGCATCTTAGACTCTAGCTTCTATTAAATTGCTGGCCAAACTCATCGCGTGGTTTTTGGATGCTTTAAAGCACACACACACACACACACACACACACACACACACACACAGAAAGTAGGAAAAACCCATGCTCATTCGTAGGGTCTGTAAGCCAGGATTAGCAGAATCTGACGGGAGCTGCCTGCAGGGCTGTTTCTCTGGGGACCTTAGACATGTCCTGTGGACCCCAGATCTCTGTGGCTTCTGCTCCCAGCTGCTGCCCTTTCTCTGATCCTTGTCCTGGCCTGAAGACTCAGGCCTTACCTGTCACATCCTGAGGGGTACAGGCCTTGGGGCTGGTCTAATGCTGGCTCGGCCGGGGGTCCTCACATCCCACCCAACTCTCAGCCCTCATTCACTTCATTTGTTCAATCTACACATATTTGTTGAACAGCTACTATGTGCCTGGCAGTGTTCTAGTCACTGGGGTACGGCAGGAAACACAAAGCCTTGTGAGACTGGGGGCAAAGGCCCCAGGGTAGGTGCGCGATCAGTGTGATCAGGGCACAGCCAGGAGACAGGCGAGGCTGGCGCTGCGGGGCTCCGGGAGAGGATGCAGCACCGCAGAGGTGGTGGCGCCCGGCCCTGGGGGGCCTCCCGCGGTGGGGGAGGACTCGGGGCCGCCAGGGGAGGGCTGTCGGAAGCCCCTGGCAGTTCTGAGCAGAGGAGCATTGTGTCTCATTCCCCTTTGCCTCACAGCTCACGAGACTGCACTTTCTGGCTGTGTGACCCCAGCAACACACTTAACCCCTCTGGGCTTCAGTTTCCTCATCTGCAAAAGGGGAGAAAGGGTGGAAGCTACCTGGGCAGGTGGTTGTGAAGAATCAGTAATTAGCACATAGTGTCCCATTTATAAAGAAAGCCCTGGGCATTGTTATCATCATTGCAGAGGTCACAATCGGGTTCACAGTTGGCCACGGCCCTGCCCATCCGCCTGAGTTATAATGTCTCTTTGGCATCTGCCTGAGCTACCCCAAAGACTGAAAAAAAAAAAAAGAGCCAGGCAGTGACAATGATGTTGGGAGCCCCAAGTTTCTCAAATCATCCCTGCAGTGCATGAACCCCAATAGAAAGGGCCACTGCCACGGTTAGGGAGTGGTGGCAGTGTCGTGGGCCTCACTGGTCTGAGCACAGCCCTCTGGGGACACGCCCCGGAAGCCCAGCCACGGCACTCACTGCACAAGGGGCAGAGTGGAGGTCAGCAGCGGGAGCCGAGATTCCTTCTGGGATTGCATAAACAGAAGTATAGCGCGTAGGATGAGGGAGGTGCCCGCATTGCTCTGCTCTGCCCTGGTCTGTGCTCAGTTTTGATGCTCATCTTTAAGGGAAGTGTGAGCAGACCTGATGGATGAGTCTCAGAGGAGGAAAATTAGTGTGAAGAGGAAGATTCTAGGCAGGAATGTTGGTCCTGGTGAGCAGACGGCTCGCTAGGGAGGAGGAGGTTCATCCAGTAGTCTGGGGGGGGGGTGCTTGGGGGGCTGTATGTGAAGGAGGTTGGACTCTATGGGTCCTAAGGGGTGGAGATGTATAAACTCTAACTGGAAGTTCTAGAGAGAAGGATTTTGACTCTTGAAGAACTTTTTTTTTTTTTAACTAAGTGGTCTAAATACGCAAACAGTTGCTTCCTGATTTAGTCATCTCCCCATCACTGGGGTCTCTCACAAAGGCCAGTGGCCACTTGGCTGGGATGTGGTGAGGGTGGGCAAGTCACTATACTACAGCTCCAGAATTTCTGGTGGCTTAACTTAATAGAAGTTTACACCTTGCCCACAGTATGTTTTGTTAAGGGTGCCTGGCAGCAGCCTCTTATGAAGTGATTCAGGGGTCCAGGTTCCTCCTAATTTGTGGTGAAAGGGGAGAGAGTGGTGAGATCCCCTGGGGCCTTGGACTCCCCTTCTGGTCTGTGGCTTGTGTAGAGGGAGAGGAGCCCTTGGGAGATTATGGGTCAGTTAGGGGAGTGGCTTACACCATTTCTGCCCACACTCCACTGGTCAGGACCCAGGCACGTGGCCGCGGCTAGCTGCATGGGAGACTGGGAGATGTAGTCGTTTTGGTGTCCAGGAAGAACATGAAATGGCCTTTGGTGAACTCACAGAGAAGTTTCTGCTATGCTTGTTTATCATATTTCATTGAATCTGTGACATCATCAATTGGAAGACACATCATTTATTTTTGGAACTACTAATTAAATTAAACTATAGCATGCCAATGATTTAAGATGCAGTCTGATTACCAAGATGTTAAAATGTGAGAAAATGGTATAGCTTTGAGTCAGTGAAATATGGTATTGTCCCTTCTTGAGGTCAGGAACCTTTTCCCTCTTATTCAACAACACATCCCTAGGGCTAGAATGGTGCTGGCACCCAGCTGATATTCAAAGAATAGAAATGGAATGCATGAATGAATGAGTGAATGAATAATGAAATAATGAAATGGTGTATGAGTTACTTTTTTAGCGAAGTGCCAGAAAGAATCCCCCTTGAGCACTTGCTCACCTGCGCAGAGACACTGCCAAGGCTCTGGAGAAACTACCAACAGCAACTAAAACTCCGCAGCCTCTCTGCCTCTGGCATTGCTCCCCCCTACTCTCAGTCTCCATAGTCTTCTCTCTCACTGCATACTGGTGGGAAGTATGACCTTGCTCAGCCTTTCTTTTTTTTTGTTTAATTTTTTTGTGGTAGCATATATACAACATAATGTTCCCCATTTAACCACTTTCAAGTCTAAAATTCAGGGGTTTTTGCTACATTTTGCAATATTGCGCTACCATTGGCCACCACTGATTTAGCTCTTGAGCTGTCCATCTTACTGTTTTTTCCCTGGAGAGGTAGCCCTGACAGCAAAATGGGACCGACACATTGGTCCGGCTTGGTCAGATGCACACCTCCAGGTTAGTAAACTGGGCCAGTGGGGTGGAGGGCTCGAAGCATGTAGCAATTCCTGCACGAGCTCTGTGTGTGTGTGTGTGTGTTTCTTGGGTTTGGATGTCAGTTCCCAGGAGAAAGGCCCGTGCTGGACAATCAGTTCTAGTAGTGCCTGAATAAGGGAACTGCTTTGTCAGAAAAGGCACTTTCTAGGTGGAAGTTCTAGTACAAAGAGCAGGCATGAAAATGCATGATAAAACAGATAGATGGGCAGAAGCAAGGGTGAATGAGTGATGGAAGAAGTGGGAGTAAGACAGTCTGGCTTGCTATGGGATTGAAGTCTTTAGGTCAGTGGAAGCCATTTTCTCATTTAGTAGGGATGCTAGAAACAACTGCTAACATTTATTGATCAGTTATTATATGTTAGGCACTGTTCTAAGCTTTTTCCTATATTTAATCATTAACCCTCAAGCCCACCCAATGAGATGAGCTGAATACTATAGTCATCACCCCCATTTTACAGATGAGGAAACTGAGGCCCAGAAAGGATAAATGACTTGTAAGGGACAGTCTGGCATTCAAGCCAAAGCAATCCCCTGTCCTCCAAACCTAGGCCGCGTGGCCCAGCACCATGGCTACTGTGAGGAGTAAATGCCATCTGGAAGCTGTTCAGTCTATCCGATGACAGTCAGGGTGGCATTTATGCCGCATCACTGTTTGATATAGGATGAAAATAAAAACATTACGGAGGAGTTAAGATGAATTTATAGTTGTCTACTTCCTGTTGTCATGGAAAGGAAGGATGGTAGAACTATGTTTGGGGGCATGTTCTGAATTTTTCGGAGCTGTCCTCACCCAAACGTACCCCTTTGTGGTGGTCAAAGCCCAAAGCTGGTCAAGTGGGCTAAAGTACGAGACGTTGGCAGCTGCGTCTCCTGCCTGAGGGCACTTACCTGAGAGGACCGAGGTGAGGGCTGAAATTTCAAATCGGGTTCCCCAGAGAAGGCGGCACCATTTTCTGGTTTGCACAGAGCCACGGTACGTGCCAGCCCTCCTCTGTGCGCCCGAGCTCCCGGCTCTGCTGGGGACTGGGCCCTCTCAGGTGTCCCGGGCACAGGCCCACCCCAGCAGGTTCGTCTCCTCTTGGCTTGCTGGGGCTGTTCTCGTCATACCATGATGGATGCGGCCTGCAAGATCATGGATAAAAAACCCTGATTGAAAGGCACTAACTACCCATCATTATTTTCCATGCCGCAATTTGTATGGAACGAGATTTCAATCAGTTGTCTGGGATCAGCCTGGTTTTGACTAATCTTTCTAACAGCGAGAGGCTTAATTGCAGATTTTTGCCTGAGGTCCAGCAGGCCCAGGAGGAGGCAGGTTCTTACCGATGCTCAAATGCTGTGGGGTTGTTTTACAGCCGTGAGTCACAGGAGGGTTCCCAAGGGGAAGAAAAGAAAGAGCGTATAAGGAAAGTATTCCTGAGGAGGCCACATACAACTGTGGAGAAAGGTACCAGGGTGGCAATGAGGTGACAGAGTGGCCCGTGAGCTGTTCTCCTGGGTCGGCTCACTTTCCTGGACAATTCGCGAGCTCACTAACTCTCCCCAGCCAACCCCCAGTCAGCCCCCCAGCCAGTCACTCAACCAGCCCCCAACCAGCCCCCATCC
>PVIY010031831.1:0-29543 GCA_004026745.1 Myrmecophaga tridactyla | reverse complement strand
AGATGGAGAAAGAAGTCACCCCGGGGAAAGCTGTTGGAACCCAAGGGCCTGGAGAGAAGACGAGCAGAGACCATCCTGTGCCTTCCACGTAAGAAAGAACCTCAGTGGAAAGTTAGCTGCCTTTCCTCTGAAGAACCAACAAAATAAATCCCCTTTTATTGAAAGCCAATCCGTCTCTGGTGTGTTGCATTCTGGCAGCAAGCAAACCAGAACAGGGACTCTCTGAAAACCCTCTATGTCACAATTACTCAACACTGCCTTTGTAGCACAAAAGGAGCCTTTTACGTGGTACGTTAACCTTTGTGTGCACAGGGGATCTGAGCCATGGGCTGTAGTTTGCTTATCCCCATTCTAGAGCTGTGATTCCCAATTAGGTCTGTGTCTGGTGCAGGTGGCGCAGGAGAAAGACCCAGGGAACCTCCACTTGAAGTTTTCATTTTCATTACTATCAAGAGTTAACAGGACATCTTGTGTGTGTGTGTGTGTGTGTGTGTGTGTGTGTGTGTGAATGTTTTGATTGAGAGAAAAATGTGGTGGGCTGTGTAGTCATTAAAATTTTTCACTAAAATATTAATGAAGATTGGAAACTACTTTTACTATTACTATGTCACTAACATGTACAATATAAAATAGTGCTATTCTGTAAAAAGTATTATATGAGCCACATATGTAATTTCAACTTTTCTAACAGCGACATTAAAAAAATTTGGAAATAAACAGGTAAAATTAATTTTAATAATAGAGTTCACTTAATCCAATACATCAAAAATGTTATTCCTTTACTATGTAAATAATATTCAAAATTATTAATGAGATATTTTATATTCTCTTTAAGTACTGAGCCTTTGAAATCTGGTGCATATTTTATACATACAGCATATTTTAACTTAATTAGCCACATTTCCAGTGCTCAATAGGCACATGTAGCTAGTGACTACCATATTGGATAGCAGAGAAAAAAGCTCAAATATGTTACTTGTACCCACCAGATTCTATTTTGAAAACAAATAAAATAGGATATAGCCCAGGTGAACGCTATCTCTTTCTCATCTCCGGCTCATGGAAGGCACTGGTAGCTGACCAAGCCCTCTTTAACACAGAGACTAGCAGCTGTCCTAAAACCTCCTTTGGGGCAGCCATAGCCAATAAAACGAAGTGGCATTTAGACAGAAATCTCTCTGCCAATTGACTTGGAGACCATAAGATGAACTCAGGCACGCAATTGATCATTTGAAATCTCAGGTCTCATTTGAAACAGTTATTGTCTCTTATTTGCCTAGCAGGAATAAAAAATCCCAATACAACTAGAAACCAGACTGATAGGAAAGGGAGGAGCCAGCTGGGTTGAAGGCAGAAGAGAATGATGGCACTGCAGTAAATGGGGGCATGCCAAACATTAAAGTATTCACATGCTAAAATCTAAACCTTGTGTCATCAAATTAAACACAATTGCTAGGCCACCGCTGGCTGTCCACACCTACTTGTTTGCAATCCCTGCCTGTACACACTAAGCCTAAAGACAAACCACTATTCCAAAAGAATGGACACTGGCAGATTGAAGAACATCAGTACTTGTCCGATCTCAGATTCCAATTGTTCTTAGTTAAGTGTTTAAGAAACTTGATGTGACCCCAACCTCCTCTCTCCTCTCCACCTTTTCTTTTGAAGAGTTGTCTGTTCATGGTGACTGGAGAAACCATCCTAAGTTCCCTTTGTTCATAATTTCTTCACTCTTTCTAAGGACCAGAAAAAAAAAAAAAAAAAAAAACTTCTCTGAAGGCTTCCCAAGCAGCCTCTAAAGTTCTTCCTTGGCAGTTTTATTTTAGTCGAGCAGGTTCACAAAGTCAAAATTTAAAAGGCTCTGGCATCTCAAAACTTTTCAAAACTCACTTGGGAATGAAACCTTCTCTGATCTGAACTCAGCTGTCAACAAAACCTAATTTCACCTGAGAAGAGTCCTAGATAGGTCTTTATTTAGCTCACAAGCATGAAAATTCACACTGTTCGTTGCAGAGATATTAATGTGCTTAATTACAGGTGCTGTCCTAAATCCCTAGATCTGGCTCCAGGGGTTTCAGATAAGTCAGTTGACATTTATTAGTAGTACCAGAAGGATCAATAACAGCAGTAGCAGGATTGGTAGTAAAAAATACTTACTTAGCTATAAATATGTACCAAGTATTTTACATACTTTAAGTCACTTACCTACCAGAACCACCCTATTAGCTAAGTATTATGTTTATGATATTTTGATAGAAGTGGAAACTACAACAGAGAGACGGTAGGTAACTTGTCCAAGGTCACAAAACTCCTACATGGCCCTACAAGGTAATGTCAGTAATCAAACCCAGGAAGTCTGGCTTTAAAGTTTGTAGTCTTTATCACCATGGAAAGTGCCTCTCTAAGTCGTTGTTACCGGTCCCTTCATTTGACATTCTGTATTTGAGTGCTCTGTCTCATACTTCCTGAAAATAGGGATTGCCACCCTGATGCTTTCTTCCTGGCAAGGGTGAATATAAAAAACATGTATTGCCAAGAATCAATTGGTTAAAAAGAAATTCTAAATTTCAGGAACTTGCAGTAGATTTCATATGTTTCTTTTTGATCTCTCTCCTGCAAACCCTATTTAACTTTGTATGATGTGACAGTTATTAACTCTATCTCTTTCAGTGAAATCAGCACAAAGTCAAGTACATATGCTACCACTACCATACAGTGAAGATAAAGTCTGCTACTGACTCTCGTTTATTAAATGTTTAGTCTGAGCTATGCAGCATATAAGAGCTCTTGTGTCTTAGTATGTGCTACTGCCATCCCTATTTTACAGATGAGAAAACTAAGAAATAGAGACATCCACTCATGATGCTAAGAAGTGGTAGAGTTGTGTTAGAATTTAGGTGGTTTGTCCCTAGGGCAACATGATCTTTCTTGTTTTCCTTCTCTCCCTTGACTCTCTTCTGAGACTACTTTCCAGGATGTTACTAGAATTGCATTTCTAAGACAAAAATCACGTTTTTCATTTCATTCTTCCTGTGCCCTCCCATCTCCAGCTACTCTAGTTACTCTGGAGGACTTGATGTTCTCTGAATAGTAGATCCTTTCTCACCATAGGCAATATTCATTATCCTTATAACAGCATTATGGGTTATGACTACTGCTGTTTCTGTTTAACAGATTGGTAAATTGTGGCTCAGACATTAAAAAAATTTACTCAAATTTACACAGTTCACATATGGTTGAACTGGAATTCAAGTATAGGTCAGCTGATTTAAAATTCAAGCACATACACCCACATTATTCTGCCTCTTATGGAACTAGTAAATACAATTATTTCACCCTAAAAACAAATTATTATTTAAAAATACTAAAATAACCAATGGAACTTATCATTAAACTTCCTATCTACTGACTCAATGAAGGAGCATGAACTTAATCGAATATTCTTCTTAAATTCCCTAGGGGAATATTTTTGGACTTTGCATAAAACATTTTCTTTGTGCCTCTGTTCAGCCTATAAATTTCTTCTTTGAAGCTGGAGTCTTTTTCCAATTAATCATATTTATTGGCAAAATTCAGTTCAAGTCACTGAAATAAAACCAAATGAAATGAGAGGACAAAAGTTGAATAAAAAAGCTCTGGGCAAACCCTTTTGGCCACAAATGGATGCCAGATTTGAAATTTTATCTTCTTTCATAAGTGACTACTCATAACAATCACTAGTTAGCAGTAATTAATATTTCTGTGTCATCTCTTTATACATTAAAGAAACTTCAGATCAACTCAGTACCAACTCATTGTCCCTTGGAGACTTTTTTTTTTAAAGAACATCAATGTAGTTAGAAAAAAAAAAGAGACTTTGTGAGCCTTCTGATCGATTGGAAGTTAAAAAGAAGAGCAGGCTTTTTCCTTTCCTGGGGCTTAAGTCCTGTGGGGATGTCTCCAAATCTTAAATAAGTCTCTCCAAGGGACAAAACCCAACCCTTGCAACATGTGACCCCAGTGTCTGGGGAATCCCTGTCAACTCATGTTGGAAAAGTGAGCTATGCAGATCACAGGAATGGGTAATAAAAACTCACCACCATCGAACCAGGAAAATCTATTACTTACCTCTTCTACTAATAGAGTTAGAGCTTCGATTTCACACTGCAAACAGCTCAGATTTATTTTGCTTACTTGAATCTCAAAGCTTGGGTGGTCTCTGATTTGGGAAATGTAAATTCTGCTTGCCTTTAAACTAAATAGAAGTTCTATTTATAACACCTGTCATGGCCTTTACACTCCTCTTTTGCATCTAAAATGCAGCAATATATATATACATACTCTAATGTTTCTAGTAGGATGAATTCAGCGCACTGATTTATTAGAAATGAGGAAAAAGGAACGGCACGTAGCACTGGGAGCGAGAAGTGCAGAAATGTTGCCTTTTCTGCCAATTTATAAATGAGAGGTGAGAATCCATACTGTTCATTTGTAAATCGACGCGGAGCCTTTCTTTCTGTTGAGCTCTTTGATTTGATAGCAGAAACGTGCTCAGGGTTTTGTTTCAAGACAATTCCCATTTCTCAGGATGCGCCTTACCTTTTGTTTATCTATCATTTAGACAAACGGTGAATAGCAGCTTAAGCAGCTAATAGCCAATTCTAGTTCCCATTTTCATCTGTGGAAGACAGTTTCTCTGTTAAAATGGTAACAGTTAAATGCAAAACTAATGTAGCCATTTGATGGCACTGTTGCTCCACTGAGTTCCTGGTGAAAGAGCATTTCTCTTATACTAAAAAAGGGAAGAGAAATGAAACATGATTGTGCCTTAAAGAAACTAGCGCTGCTTAAAAGGGCAAATTGCCTTTCCTTTGTCTCTCTTTTCTTTCTATCCACTCAAAATCTGGATCTGGGAATGACAAACAGGTTCGAATGCAAATGCCAATTCTAACTGCTTGATAGTGGCTACCTAGAGCCCTGCCTTGAGAAGGAATCTGATACCATATCCATGTCGATGGAAGAATAGGATGAATTGATTAGCAATGTCTGCTTTGGGTGGAACATGTGGAATGGTGACATGTCATTCGTTTTTTAGCCATGCGTGTTACACCCCTTAAAATGAGAAACTTGGAAGTACAAGTTCTGTACTGTCATTGGGACTAGAATAGAAAAAATGGCAGAGTAATAATATGTATGCTGAGACATGCTGAGACTCAAAATATTGGGGGATGTATTTGTCCCTGATCATGTGAACATGACTGGAATTATAAGTGTGCTCTTCTTTTGCCTCACTTAATCTAGCTCAGAGTCCTTAAAGATCATGAGCAAATTATATCACAACTTCAAAAAGGACAATGGTTTTCGTCTGGCTGGTAGTAGTAAGTGGAAGCCAAAAATTTTTTTAACGAAGATGTCTTCACAATATATAGTTTGAAAGCTCAAGGTTCAAACTACGTAATGAGTTTAGAGTTAAAAACGGTGTGCTTATTTGATTTCAGATCTATTATGGTTTTAAGATTTGCCAAAAAAAAAGAGAGCTATGACTGCCACATTTCTTTACTACAATATCCCTTGACTCTGGGGAATTTATTGAGGATTTTATACCATAAAATTTTCTGTGATGACGGAAATGTTCTATATTTGTGCTGTCCTAAAAGGTAATCACTAGCCACATGTGGTTACTGAGCACGTGAAATGTGGCTGTGTGAATTCAAATGGCATTCCAGTTGTTTTATGGTGGCTAACTAGGGCTCTGTATTGAAGGGTCTGATGCCATATTCAAGCAAATGAGAGAGCATTATGGAATGAATAGCAATGTCTGCTGCAGGTACAAAATATGGAATGGGGACGTACTTGCCATCCTTTCTTTAGTCATATATTTTGAACCCCTATACTGAAGAACTGAAAATTTTTAACTTGTACATCATTTTAATTTAAATCTAAATAGCCAAATTTGGTTACTGGCTATTATACTAGATGGTAAAATTCTAACCACTGCAGAAGTGCTTAATACATGGTATTTGAAGAATGCGTAGCCTATCACACAAGCACAAGAAATCCCCGTAATGGTAGTTAAGGTTTATTGAGTGCTCTTCATGCATAAAACAGTGTTCTAAACCCTTTATGTATTTACTCCTTCCAACAGCACATGAGCCTTATTCCCATTGTACAGGTGAGGAAACTTATGACAAAGTGGTAAGTGCGAAAATATAGCTTGGTCTCCCTCTGGGATACATTGGCCTTCTGTACTCGTTGATAGTTTGATTTCCCTAACCATCCACTGTTTAGATGCGTATCCATTATTTGTTTACAAAGGAGGTTGAGCCCTGTATTTGTTTGTCAAATGCTGCTGGAATGCAACATACCAGAAATGGAACTGCTTGTAAAAAGGTAATTTATTAAGTTAGAGGTTTATAGTTCTAAGAGTATTAAAATTTCCAAACTAAGGCATCCAGGAAAAGGTCCCTTTGACTTAAGAAAGGCCAATGTCTATCACATGGGAAGGCACATGGCTGATGTCTGTTGGTCCTTGTTCTTGGTTCCACTGCTTTGAGCTTCTGATGCCAGCGATTTCCTCTCTAATTGTCTGTGGGCCTTAAGTAGCTCCTCTGGGACCCAACTCTCAGTTCTGGCTTATTTAGCATCTCATGGGAAGGCACATGGCAACATCTACTGGGCTCTACTTCTCCAAATGTCCATCCGTGTGTAGGTGTCTGCTCTCTCTGTTGGCACTCCAGGCATCTGCAAATGTTTGCATCTCTGTCAGCTCTGAAGCAACTGTTTCTCTCCAAAATGTCTCCTCTTTTAAAGGACTCCCTTAAACTAATCAAGACCCACCTTGAATGGGCAGAGTCCAGTTCCATCAATCCAAAGGCCTCAACCATAACTGGGTGCATCACATCTCCATGGAAGTAATCTAAGCAAAAGGTCATGCCCACAATTCAGTGGGTCAATTTCCAAAAAATCTAATTAATTTTCTACCCTACAATATTGAATCAGGATTAAAGGATATAGCTTTTCTGGAGTACCCAACACTTTCAAACCAGTACAATCCCTGTGTGTGGAAAGAATAGAGAAGGATGGTAGTGGTTGCCTCAGGCCCTCTCTATAAAAATGAGAGTTCTCCTTAGGAAGCAGGGTAGTGACAATTCTGTTACCAGGATATGTCCCTTGGAAATGTCAACTTCTTCCATACATCTAAGCAGCATATCTAAGTATTCCCTCTAACAAAGGCAGACTTCCTAAGAAATTTTCTAGCAAATATAATTTTCTCTACCACATTCCATTTTCAGTGTTGTTCTTACATCTTTCAAAGATAAGTGTTGGGGCAATTGCCTGTACCCTTGTTGGAGGAGAGTACACAGCGAAGGTTCTGTGGTGGCCTGAGAAAGGCAAAGATTTACTCAGGGAAGGGAAGTCAGCAAAGACTTCCGTGGTAGATTGAATAGTTCCCTGCCAAAGAGAGCTACATCTTAATCTCTGGAATTCACAGATATATTACCTTAGATGGCAAAAGAACATTGCAGATGTGATTAAATTAAGGATCGTGAGATGGGAAGATTATCCAGGAGGACCCAGTATAATCACAAGGATTCTTATAGGAGGGAGACAGGGGATCATAAATGAGAAGATATGACAACAGAAGAGAGGAAAGAGAAGATACTTCATTGCAGGCTTTTAAAATGGAGGAAGGGGCCACTAGCCAAAGTATATAGGTAGTTTGAGGAATCTGGAAAAGGCAAGGAAACAGATTCTCCCCAAGAGCCTATAGAAACAAAACGGCTCTGCAGACCCATCTTGGACTTCTGAACTCCCAAACTATAAGACAAATTTGTGTTGTTTCAAATGAATAATTTTGGGGGATTCATTATAGTACTAATAGGAAACTAAAACACATTCTTAAAGGGGGAGAGTTTTGAAGTCTTAAAGGATAGATGGGCAATGTTAGGTAGAGGAAGGAAGGACATTTCTGGTAGAGGAATCAGCAAGTTCAAAGGCATGGAACTCCAAAAGAGTGTTCAGTGCATGGGACTAGGGTGTATCTCAGGTTACCTGTAGCTTAGGTGTGTTTCAGGTAGAGAAGCAGAGCTCTGCTGCTACCCACAGAACTCTCTGGTACAGGAAAGTTAGCTCTCTGGCTTTGCTACTAATCCATTAGCATTATGCTACCAATACCCTAGTCAGGCTTTCCTCTCTGGATCACCCACACATATGGTCCTCAAGCTTAAGGGCAGGTGTCTCTCATGGTCCAGGTCCATATGCTTCTCTTCCCACAGAGACCAAGAGAAAAAAACCTACAAATATTTGCTACAGAGCAAAGGTCTCCATTAAAAATAGGAAAGTAACTTAGAAAAATCTACTTCTGTTGTCTTACACAGAATTTTTGGCTGGCTTTAGGAAATGAATGTGAAGAGAGAAAATTATCAATTTCAGATTGGACAAAGGTTCATAAAGAGAATCTTTTTTTTTTTTTTTTACCTCCATAGTGTATCTGACATTTTTATCTTATTTGTATATTTTTACAGAAGGTTGAAGTGAAATTGGTAGGAGATTTCTTCTTAAGGAAAAGCCTTTGGGAACTTTTCTTTGTTTACCAGATGTCTTGAGGGAGAGGATAGTTCTGCAGACGTGGATATATGAGCCCCAAGTCTTCAGAAAAAATTCAAAGGGACTCAAAACATAGGGAGAAGAGAAGAGAGAAGCCCAAGAGAGAATTTTACACTCCTTGGTGTGGACTTATCTTCTTGACCCTAGAGATCATGAGGGAAGACTCCAAAAGTCACAGAACATTTGGTGGGTTTCTCATAAGCCCTGGTGAAAGGAGTGAGCTCTAAACCTGGGATTAGTTAGGGAAGAAACAGGTGCCATATATGGACATAAGCAGGACAGGTCTCCCCCAGAGAGCTAGAGTTTTGCACTAACAGTTGTTTTTACACTTGATTCAGTGACTTCTTCCTGTTATCTCTTTTATCTGGGTGGAGAGCATAGACTCCGATTTGTTAGAGTCTCTAGGTAAATGGCTGGTAAATGGGACTGGGACTAGAGTGAGGTGAGTGAAGCACTGCCTATGGCACAACATTTAAGGTAATACCAAAAACCTCAGTAATCAATATAAATAATATTTTCATGCAATATTTTTTAAAAAATCAAAATTAATGCAAAAAAAAACACAGTGTCTTGCTAGAGCCAGAGGCAAAAGGAAAAGCCAGTATCACAGATCCTGTCTTTATTTGAAGTTATTGACAGTTTCATATTTTGTTCATTGTGGTTTTATCAATTTTTTAAAATATTATTTATCTGGATTATTGATTTTTTTTTCTTTTGGTACCGCCCTTAAATTTTGTGCCCTAGGCAAATACCCTTGTCCCACCCAGCCTTGGTAAGAAGAAATGGGAAGCTTCTTATCTTAGATACTTTATGGCTAAAAACAAGCAGGGAGGTAGGATGACAAGACAGAAAGGAGTTAGGAGTTGACTGCTTAAATCTGCAGTTTTTAAAACCCTTTATTCATATATCAGCCAAGTACAGTAGGATAAGCCAAG
The DNA here is from genome assembly GCA_004026745.1 of Myrmecophaga tridactyla. NCBI lineage: Eukaryota > Metazoa > Chordata > Mammalia > Pilosa > Myrmecophagidae > Myrmecophaga > Myrmecophaga tridactyla. The sequence goes on along the minus strand of PVIY010031831.1, from coordinate 20,022 downwards.
TACACGAGGTAAAAACTAGCTCTCAATCCCATTTGAAGAGTAGAATAAGATACAATGTGGAAAAATGAGTTCTGTGACATGCCAGAAAGAGAGTGTCTTTTAATTCCCAGGCCTATACAATTAACACAATATAGCTACTTTCTTACCTGAGATTTCAGATTTCCTTCTTTCTTTTCATTCTCTACTTCCTCCAGTCTGTTTCAGGTATTTTGTTGCTATACTTTTTAGAAGGGATTGAGCATACTTAAGTATGTGAATTTGCCATGTTTTCTCCATTTAATTATATTGCTCTCACTCATATGTAAAAATAGAAAAAAAATTACTGCCGTATAGCTTGATTTTTAAAAAATAATTCTCAGCTACACATAGTTACGTATCTAGTAACAAGAGTTGATAGTTTCAGGCAGAAGTCATCATTTAGGGTTTGGTAGTCATTACAGTTTAATTAGGATGCCTTCTGTTGGCATTTAAAAAAAATTATTATCCTTACGGGCAACTGATCTAGCAATTAATTATATAGAGATATAAGTATAAATACTGATACAGTTAATTGATAGAAATGGATGTATGAATTATATATATGGTTATTGAGAGATATGAATGTAGTGGCATAAGTTAAATGTCTCAGTTTAAATAAATTTAGTTTAATTTTTCCCATGTCATTCTCTAGATACAAAATATCAAACACTAGCTAGAAAATGCTATATTTATTAATTAATTTGAGGCAAACCTCGTTATTCATGCCTCATGTAGTCCTTCCCTGATTTAATCAGCAGTATATGATTCAGTCCTGATAAATATGAAAGAAAAGTAAAAGGAATATAATAGAATAGCATCTAAGAGTCGAGCAGTATTTTTGTTTTTGCATAACTAGAATGCTTCAGATAGCTGAACTCAGGCTGGATGCGTAATGATGAAAAACGGGGATTGAGCCTATGACCACTCAGCGGCATTCATAGAGATTAATGAGGAGAGCCCATATCACTGGTGTATCATGGTTATGTTCGGAACGCAGCAATGTGATCATACATCAAGGAGCTGGAGAGTGGCGATGGCACGGTGGAGAGAGACAGCTGGGAGACAGCAGATCCCAAGGAACCAACAAAAGACAACAAATGAGAGATGCAGCCTCTAAACTCTGAATATGTGTGCAGGACCATGGGTGTAAGGTGATGGCGGGATGACAGATCCCTTTTGAAAGGAGTAGATTGATGTCGTGGTGGGGATTACTGATTGCCGTGTCTCTGGAAGAACCTTAAATTGTTGTACCATGTTTGCACTTCACCTGAAGCACATCACACAGTGGTTAAGGACACTGAGCTTGGGGTCTAGACGTACCTAGAATGTCAGCTTTTTCACTAATGAGTTGTACCTTTGGCCAATTTCCCTAACCTCTCTGCACTGTTCCCTGTCTAAAATGAGAACTGTAATAGTAATTATCTCATAGTGTTGTCTGTGGGGTTAAGTGAGATAATAGATATAAAGTATCTCCCCCCAGGACAGTCAGAAAGGTATTTTAAAACATCAAACACATTCTATCACTTAGCTAAGCATGCAAGGTCCATCAAGATTTGACCCCAGCCAATCTCATCTATGGCCACTCTCCTCTTGGTGATACTCCAGCCCCTCTGATCTTCTTTCAATTTCTTGTACACACACACTCCTTTTTATAGCAAAAACCTTATGCTGGCTATTTCCTCTACCTGAATGCTGTTCTCCTAGTCTGTTTCTACAGGCTTTCCCTGACCACTTAACTAAAATGCATTTTCCTTTCTATTCCACATTCACCTTCTATTCCATTAACCCATTTTATTGTCTCCGCAGTACATATCACTAACTTAAATGGTCTGATTTTTTGTTGCTTTTTAAAAAATTATCTGTCACCATACCCCTTGCTGCAATGATGATATAAACTCTGTGTGAGCTGCGACCTCCTGTAATACCTCATACGTCATGTTCAACCTGATATGCCCAGTGCTTAGAATACTGCCTGGTAGTAGACACTCAGTTAAACATTTATGGAATTAATGAATGAATGAGCACATGTTTACGGCTCAGTCAAGGCCAGCTGTTATTTGGGCCTATGTTGGTAATACCATTTACACAATGGAAAATTTGACCCTTGCTAAGGGTTCCTCAATGGCTCTGCTCAATGTGATTTTTCTCTGAGGTCCTGGAAATAAAAGCCTTTTGTCTCAGGATAAGAGGACTATTTGATTTTATGGCCTGGAATATGTACTAGCACGGGTGATCATTTGAACTTTCACAGTATTCAAATGCTGATGTAGGCATTTAAGATCTTAATAGCAAAAGTAAAAAGAATATTTACATAGTTCATAAAAGAACACCCTACTCTTCCTTTCTGTATGTTATAGCACCTCATCACCTTGGAGAGTGGATTCAGTTCTGCACTAAGTTTTATATTATCCCCTGTATTGAACCACAGTCAAATGACTACTCTGACTTTAAAGCTTCTTGAAGCAAATCACCCAATGTCACTGATACTAAAATGAAACTTCTTTCTTAAATCACAATAAATCCTTCAAATGTTATGCTAATTGAAAAATACCCCCATCAAAAGGCTGTCAGATAACACCTCTCATTTCCAAGGACTATTTGTAAGCCTAAAGAAACATCCAGAAAGCAGTAATAAATGGTTCTAGTACACTGTTCTGGCAGCCATTAATAAATCAATATGAAGGGGAGTTCTGAAGGGCAAAATGTTGGTGTCGGTGGGTGTCCAGTTTAATTTTGGTCTAAATTAATATTTCGAATATGATAAGTGAGCTGGCAGGAACAGATTTCATGATTAATTCTATGGAGTCAAAAATGCTTTGATGGCGCTTTAATAGCTGCTCCACTGATCTAAAAGTGCCTGAAACAGGCGCACGTGGGCAAGCTCACAAATTGCATGATAAGTGGATCCCACCCAAGGAGGAGATTTACTTTTTATTTTCAGATCTCTGGCATACCTTGGGATAGACGTGTTTCATCATGCAGGCAGAGACATTTTTATAGCATTGTGAGCCAGAGCTGAATGATACATGAGGTATGAGTGAGCAGAAAGTGCCGTTAGAACCCTCCTGTGAGTCCTGCCTCCCTGAAGCCACACAAATCAGCTTGCAATGCAGTCACTGCCCCCCTGAAAATTAGTGTCCCTAGAATGAAAAAAATTCTATTTCAGAAAAACCAGGCATACAGATACAATCAGAACACATGAATGAGAAACAAGGATGAAACCCGAGGACCCACTCTGAAGTCAAGTCTCATTTAAAATAGCTGCTAGCTTGACAGGCCGATGGTTACATGACTTGGAAGGCTATCACTGAAATTTTGTATTTTTTCAGTTTTTATTGAGTATATCAGGAGTTTTGTCGGCTGCTGTTACAGTAAGGGTACAGTGCCTACACTCATGGAGCCTATATCCTTGCTTGGGAGACGGATACATAATCACCATACAGAAAGGCTGAGGGGAGAACTGAAGAAAATGCTTTGGGGCCATTTGAGAAGACAAAATTTGCTGTCTGAGGGATCTGTGTTTCATTTCAGTCTTAAAGAATGGGTAAGATTTTGTTGGGGATACATAGACGTTTAGGCAGAGGAAATAGAGGAGAAAATCATGAAGGTTTGAAATGCTTGGCATATTTAAATGACTGTCCAGTGTGTCTAGAGTAAAGGGGCTTTGAGACGGAAAAGAGACAAGACCGGAAGCAGGTTGAAATCAGAGCTTTGGATTTAATGTTAAGGTGAACCACGTCCTTTGGCAGTGGGGAATCAGTAATGGGTTTCTTTTGTTGTTGTTGTTTGCATGGGCAGGCACCAGAAATCAAACCCAAGTCTCCCACAATGCAGGCGAGAATTCTGCCACTGAGCCACCATTGCACCGCCCCACTAATAGGATTTTAAAGGAGGTAGGATCATGATGTTTTCCCTCTGTGAGTGAGTTTCCCCCATATATAAGTTGTAGTTCTTCTTGCCCTGTGAAAACTTTGGAGGCTCTGGACACAGGTTAGAAAGAAATCCCTTTCCCTTAGCAGTAACTGAGAGCTCATTGACTTCAAATAAGCTGCTCATGGTCATATCAATTATTGTTTACTTAAGAGTGCACAGACTTACGTGCAAGGCCCGGTAGGAGAAAAATTAACAGCCAGACTTCAAGAATTTGGCTTGCTGGATTCAATTTAAATAAAATCTTCTTATTCTTAATCAAAGTTATGAGAGCAGAGTATGTCAAAGACACTTGCTAGCCATTCATTCAAACCTTTTTCATTTTCTTGAGGATTTGGTTGTTGCGTGTCTTTGTTTTGTTTTGTTCTGAGCTGGACTCCAAAGACTTTGGAGATTTAATTTCTATTTGAGAGCTTCTGTTGGAAACTTTGGTTAGAGCCTATTGTAATATAAAATTTCCTAGAGATTCTCAAACTCACAGTTTTATTTTTTACCATGTTTATTTGTTAGTAGGAATTCTACAAGAAACACCTCCTAGTAAGCCCAGGTCCTCACCATGGGTAACCAAAGACTTACAACAACATTATTTTCTATCAAAAGCCAATCAAATCAAGTCACCACCAAGTTCTCTAATATTAAAGTGTGCATTTTGAGGCTCTCAAGATTCTAAAATGAATCTTTATGAGAATGTGTTAAGTAGCTTCCACATGAATAAATAAAAACACTAAAGTGAAAATGATAAATGAAATCCTTTTCTTACATTGTTTTGAATATAATATAACCATTTAAAGTTTGGGGTACACTGTTTAGTCATTCAAATATGACCAACATCACAGCAAACATGAAAGAAAAATATTCGTGTGTCTTCAGTTATTCACAGAAATCCTCATCATTTTTTAACCCATGATGTTTGGGTACATTTTGAGGTAAATGCAGTCCTGTGGTGTCTTTTTCAAAGGTAGGAAAAAAGAAAAAAGAACCCACTTTAATTCAATCACCCAAACTTAATTTTCTTTCAGACTGCTGATTTACATGTCTTTCTTTGCCTTTGCTATTTCAATGCATGCATCAATGATGTTTAGGATTATTTATTATACATTGGCACTACATTTTTCCAATTAATATTCACTGAAATCCTTGAAAATTGATTAGTTAATTAAGTTCAAAAGACTTGTCTGAGAAACTGCTCATTCATTCCCTATCATTTAATATTCTTCAGATATATTGCAGCATTCACTCACTTTTCACCTGACTTCCCCCCCGCAAAAAAACTAACAAATTATTGCTTAAAAATCTCACATATTTTGCTTTTACTGACATTTCTAAACCATCTGCTTACAAGTCTAATGCCTAAATTGTAAATTAATGAGTAAGGGAAACAGCCAGACTGGTATGGATGAATCTTTTTATTGCTTCATTTTAGAACTGACAAACTGAAGTTTAGAGATGAAACTGTTGAGATTTGGATATTGATTCAAACTGGTCTTTCTTATTGATCATTGCCTGCCTGGGATGATTTGTAGGGTACATGCCTATTCATCAAACTCACTTTGATGGTTGAACTTCTTCCATTAAACTGAATAAGTTCAGATATGTAGGAGACGTGAAACCTGTCTTCCTTCCTTTTCCTGGAAGGTCTACAAGTGACAAAGTTTCAAACCAGAATGCTAATTGCGTTTCCCTTGATAAACATTGCTGTCAGGCAGTCCAGGTACTACTCTGACTTAGCATATTCTCTCTCTGAAGTCATAGGGTACGAGGATGATCTTCAGGGAGCCCAGTCATCCCCCCAAATTGCATGAAAAAATTGGTGTGCATTTATGCGTTCTTTTGTTTTTTCTGGTGGAGTGGGCCAATGCTTTCTTTAGATTCTGCAAATCAAGACCCCATGCTGGTGATGGCTGTACATATCAGGAATATATTGAAACCATTGAATTGTGTAATAGGTGACTCGTATGCTATGTGAATTATATCTCAAAAAAGCTGTTTTTTTTTTTTTTTTTTAAAGAACCTATGCTGTAGTGAAACCAAATTCTTGGAATGTTTCTTGACAAGAATAATATCAGAGAAAAGGGAGTCAGTAAAGGTAAATGCTTAATGACATTATTACTATAGGGTACCTGTTCAGTCAGATGGAACCATTGTGCCATCTGCAGACAGGATTCCATGTATACTCTGAGTGTTTGCTTCTGGGATCTTTCTTCTCCAAGCCTTCGCTTCCAAACCCTCTATTGTTTCAAAGTCTTCCTTCAGGTATATTACCATCTTCAATCTAGTGAAATTCACCTTTTCCAAGCCTGAACTGAGAATTTTTTAATCTCTTAAAAGTGATTTCTAGTCTAATATCTTATACATCAGTTTTGTATTTTAAATTTCAGAGGACGATCTTTATTGTCTTATTTCTAAAACTTCTCAGAGTCAGGAGAAAGCAAATCATTAGAATTTCTGTATACTGGCAGCATGGATATCAAGATTGTCATTCCTTTCATTATGGGGCAATAACTGGTGAGCTTCATATACCCTCAAAGAATAAAAAAGAAAATATATCTTGGATCAGCTTAACTCCCAATTTGTCTATCATATTCTCCCTTAAAAAATCATGTCAGATGATTGTGAATTTTGATTTTATACATGCCCACTATTTTATATTTGTCTCCTACTTTCTTAACTTCTGATATTTTAAAAATCTCCTTCTTTCTTCTGTCATTAGATTTACTATACTGTTCATTTCTTCTACTTTTTATTATTAATTTTTATTTACAAATATTTTATACCTCTGAAGCAAAAACTCCTCCATCTCTCCTCTCTCCATCTTCTGGTAACCTCTAATCTACTTTGTGTCTCTGTGAATTTACTATTTCTAAATCTCTTATAAAGGTGACATCATAAAATATTTGTCCTGATGCAGATTTTCCTTGCTTATTTTCCTCAGGATGATGTTTTCAAGGTTCATCCCTATTACAGCAAGTCTCAGAATTCCATTTCTTCTCATAGCTGAATAATCCTCTATTTTGGGTATGTACCACGTTTGGTTTATCAATTCATTTGTTGATGGACACTTGAGTGGTTTCTATTTTTTGGTTATTGTGAATAATGCTTCTATAATTACTGGTGTTCAAATATCTGTTTGAGATCTTGTTTTCACTATATTTGTGTATATACCTAGAAGTGCAATTGCAGGGATATATGGTAACTCTATATCTAACTTTCTGAGGAATTGCCATATTACTTTGCATGGTGGTGGAATCATTTAACATTCCCAGCAACAATGCAGGAGAGTTCCAATTTCTCTGTATTCTGGTGAACACTTATTTTCCATCTTAAAAATAACTGCTATTCTTGAGGGTGTGAAGTATATCTCATTGTGGTTTTGATTTTCATTTCCTTAATTGCTCGTGATGTTGATCATATTTATATGTACTTATTGACCAAGTGTATGCCCTCTTCGGAAAAATATCTGTTTAAGCATTTTGCCCATTGTATAATCGGGTTCATTGTCTTTTTGTTGTTGTGTTGGAAATGTTCTTTATATGTTCTGGATATTAAGCTCTTATACAATATATTATATGAAACTATTTTCTCCAATTCGTAGGTTATATTTTCTTTCTTGATCATGTCTTTGATGCACAAAAGTTTTTAATTTTCATGAACATGAATTTATCTATTGTTTCTTTTGTTGCTCAAGTTTTTGGTTTCATATCTAAGAATCCATTGCCATATTCCAGATGATAAATTTTCCCCTATGTTATAATCTAAGACTGTTATGGTTTTAGTTATTATATTTAAGTCCTTGACTTATTTGGAGTTAATTTTGTATATGAGGTAATTGCATCCTTTTGCATGAGGATATTCAGTTTTTCCAGCATCATTAGTTGAAGAGACAATTCTATCAATTGGAATCATGTTAAAAATCACATGGACATTCAATTCTATTTCATTGGTCTAATTTTCTATCCATATACCAGTACCACACTATTTTAATTACTGTAACTTTGTAGCAAGTTTTGAAGTCAGGAAGAATGAGTCCTCCAATTTTGTACTTTTTCAAAAATGTTTTGGCTGTTTAGTGACCCTGCAGTTATATATGAATTTGTGGATCAACTTTTCAATTTCTGCAAAAACCTGCTGAAATTTTGATACAGATTGTGTTGAATCAGTAACTTGCTTTGGGTAGTACTGATATCTTAACAATCTTAAATCTTCCATTTCATGAACATGGGATGTCCTTATTTGGGTCTTTAATTTCTTTCAGCAGTGTTTCATGATTTTGCACGTACAAAGTCTTTTGTATCCTTTGTTAATTTTATTTCTGAATATTTTATTCTTTAAGAGACTATTTTAAATGGAATTGCTTTCTTTATATCTTCTTTTGATTGTTCCTTGAAAATGTGTAGAAACACAATTGTCTCAGAGTAGATCTCTTTGAGTTTACCCTTCTTGGAGTTTACTGTGATACTGTGATTTGGATATTCTTACCTTTCATCAGATTTGAGAACTTTTTAGTCATGATTTCTTCAGATTTTTTTTTTCTGCCCCTTGCTCTCCCCCTTCTCCTTCTGGGACTCTATGATATGTATGTATATTTCTATGCTTGTTTGTGTCTCAGTTTCCTGCTATTATTTTTTTTTTGCATTCTTTTTTTTTCTTTCTTCTCCTCAGACTAGACAATTTCAATGGTCTTATCTTCAAGTTTGCTGATCCTTTCTTCTGCATGCCCTAATCTGCTATTTAACCCCATTTATCAATTTTTTCCTGTCAATTATTGTACCTTTTAGCTTCAGCATTTCTACTTGGTTTTTCTTTATAATTTATACCCCATTATTGAAATTCTAATTTTGTTCAAATACTGTTTTCCTGATTTCCTTTAGTTCTGTGTCCATATTTTCCTTTAGTTTAATGATTTTTTTTAACAGCATTGGCCTATTAATTTAGTTCAATAGGTTGAATTAAAATCTCTGATTATTAATTCCAGTGACTGGGGATCACTTAGGCATCTGCCAGATCAAAAAAGGACAAAAGAGCAATGGAAAGAAAGTCAACTAAAAAGAAGGTGCCTTTCAAATTCCTGCAGATGCTGATGCATGGCCAGAAGCACTAGAACTGAGAGGGATAAAACCACGGCTAATGCATTACTATTACGGCCCAGTCTCTGCCTACAATTCTAAGGGACTTTATTTATTTATTTTCTTTTCTCTTGCTTTGCTAAGTATCAAAACAAACCTCTTTAGCATTTGTTTCCAGTTATGTGCTTGATCCAAGTAACTTATCCTGCCAATACAGGAAGTCAGTAAGTTCTCCTAAAGGTATCGCATATATGTGCACAATTACTTTAAGGAACAAGATGCATAGCTGATGTATTTTAATAAAGGAAAGAACAGAGATAAAAGTTCAAAGCTGAAGCAGAACCTTGAGAATCATGATGGAATTGGTGAGTTAGGAGAGGAATACTTTATTAAAACAATTTAAGAAAATAGCCAAGTAAATGTGCCAATGCATTAATAATACTTTCTTTTCCACAGGTTGCAGATAGCTCTAAAATATTGCTTACTCTGCAATGACTGTGCTCTAAAAGTGTAATGATACTTACTAGGAGCAGAAGCAGCTTCTCAGATAACAAAAATGAATATTTCCAAGATTTGAGGGAGCCTGTCTCCTTTGCATGTTCTGTACTAGGAGGTGGTTAGGAATTTAAGGGCTGATAGTAAGCTAGCATATCCAGATTGTTTGCCTATGATAGAGAGAAGGAAGGGCAGGAGTCACTGGGTAGAAGGAAAAGCAAAATATGATAGGCAGCTTTTAGAATAAGTACATTTTTCTCAGATATCCTCAGAGAGATGGAAGAGGATGAGGAATCAAATTCAAGAAAAATAGCGAGCAAGTCTTCAGTAATGTCCATTCATTCAAGTTCTCTGAGTTCTAAAGTAATGCAATACAGCACTTGAGTTCTTTCTTCCCCTTTATATTTCCCCGTAGACATTTAAAACCTGAGTTATGAATGGCCTGTGTGGGATGGTATTAGTATATAAGAAGTGACTTATATTTTTGTTTTACATTAAAAAGAGCAGAATGCCATCAAAATTAAAACCTACCTATATGTATTTCAACTTCATTATTACTGACATTTTGGAACAGATAACTTTTCATTGTAGGAAGGGAGCTGTCTTGTGCATTTTAGTATATTTGTCAGCATCCCTGTCCTCTACCCATTGGATGCCAAAAGCACCTTCTCAATCCCCTGAATGGTGACTACCAAAAATGTCACCCAAATGGTGACACTGGATAAATGTCAAATGTCCCCAGTGGGGGTTGAGGGGAGAGGGAGGGAATTGTCAGCATTGAGAACCTCTAATCTATTGTAATGTTAAATTATCTGAGGGTTTTTTATTATCAGAAAAGTTGAGGTTAACTTTTCTGACAAATTATGCTGAAATACAGAGTTTCCATATAATTCCCTATTAATATCACCTTGCATTAATGTGGTGCATCTGTTACAACTGAAGAAGGAAAATGATTATAATTGCACTACAAAGTCCAGGGTATGCATTAGGATCACTGTTTGTGTAACCTGAGTTTTTCTAGGAAAGTGAAGTATTTTGTTTGTTTTCAGAGACTTATAGAAGAACTCTTGCTTTGATGTGAAATTAATTTTTTTCAGCCTGTATCATGAAAATCATAGGATTCCCATTTGTAGTAAGATGGAGCTAAGAAGCATATGAATTCACTTTTCCTTTATTGTTTGGAGGATTCTTGGTTAAAGGATTATTATGTTCTCCTGCCTTTAAAACAATAACTACATGAAACACAAAAAGCAATAAAAACACATTAAGATTGTCATTTTAACTTGCTTGTCCCAGTCTTTGACATATCAAATGGGCAAAAAATAAGTAAGGATATGAACATTTTAGATAACATAAAAGTTAATAATGTTAATATAATTAATAGTTACACATTTTATACCCCCAAAACTGAGAACATACTTTCTTTTCAAGTGTCCATGACACAATCATAAAGATTGATTTTATATTTGACAACAAAGAAAAAACATAGCCATTTAAAACATATAATACAGCAAATAATAACAAGCCAGAAAGAAAACTTACTAGGTAAAAATGAAGATAGTTAATAGTTTCTCAGTGAATTCTTGAATAAAATAATAGACTGAAACTGATATTATAAAAAATTTTTAAAATAATGATTGTTTTAGTTTCCTAGGCTGCTTAAAGCAGATAACATGACGTGGTTTTTCTTGAACAATGGGAATTTCTTAGCTTACAGTTTTGAGGTTGAGAAAATGTCCAAATCAAGAAATCCTTTCCATGCCCACGGGTAGGTCTGCCTTCTTGGCTCGAAATGATGTCTTCAGTTCAGACCTCAACTTCCATGGTTCTGCCTTTGAAATGATTTTTCCTTCAAACTTTCCCTTTTCTCTCTTTTAGTCCAGGCAGTGGTTCTGTTCATAAAAACCTCACAAAAAAAATCTTGTCGGTTTTGTATGTAGAACACTGGGGTTCATACCCATCAGATAGCAGGACTTTCCCTAGATCCTTCCTGGATAAACTACACCTCAAAGCCTGACTTGCACTGAAATGGCTGACTGGATCCATGCTCATTTAAACCCTCACATGGAGCATTATTTTCTGGGGAATCACTTTCTGGAAGGTCAGAATTTTCTAAACCATCAATTTCTGATTTTTTTTTTGTGTGCCCAGGAGTTCAGGTCTCAGTTTACCCTTTCCTCTTGCATTTCACTATAATCTACAAGGAATGACCAGGCTGTGCTTCTCACACTTAGATTGGAAATCTCCAAGAAGTCCAAGCTCATCAACAAGTTCTCTGCTATATTAAAACAAGGATAATCCTTCTTCCAGTTTCCAACGCATTAATAGTTTTCCTCCAAGGCCTCAGCAGAAGGATCCTTAGCACACATATCTCTACAAACAGTCTCTTCAAAGCAATCTGGAGCTTTCCTATCAAGCACCTCACAGCTCTTCCAGCCTCTACCCACTACCCAATTCCAAAGCCATATCCATAGCTTTGGTATTTGCAATAACAACACCCATTTTCCTGGTACTAAAATTTGTTTTCGTTTCCTAGCCTGCTTAAAGCAGATAGCATGAAATGGTTTGGCATGAAAATGGGAATTTATTAGCTTACAGTTTTTGAGGCTGAGAAAATGTCCATATCCAGATATCATGAACGTGATATTTTCTTGCCAAAGAGTAGCTGCCAGCAGTCCTTGGCTCCTTTGCCACATGGCAAGGCACTTGGTGGCACCTGCTGGTCTCTCTCTTCTTCTCTGGTTTTGGTGTTTTCAGCTTCTTGCTTCTGTCTTTTTCTCTCTCTTTGTGTATTCATTCCATTTATAAAGGACTCCAGTGAAAAGATTAAGATCCATTCTGAATGAGATAGGTCACACCTTACAATGGTTCCACACACACAGGAATGGATAAACTTTAGGAAGTTGATTTTCTGGGTTACATACAATTCCAAATCACCACAATGGTAATGGAGTTACCACGTGGGAAATAGCTAAATCAGTACTCAGATGAAAATTCATAGGCTTAAACACTTATTAACAGAAGAAATAATTAAGATAGTTTTAATTTAGATGAATTGAAAAAAATTCAATTTTTTTAATTTTAAAAGTTATGTAAAAAGATATCGGGGAAGCAGAAAAAAGAGAATAAGTATAAAAGTCAAAATTAATTATTCAAAAACTGTAATAGGAGAAGCCATTAACTTCACCAAAAATAAAAACAAATGGAATATGCAAAATAAAAGGTCGGGAAATAACACAAATGCAGGTGAAAATAACAGATTTATAGCAGAATATTTTGCTGAACATGAAAGGGTCAAAGGAGTACTGGAGAAATAAAAGCCCTCAAACTTGTGTATCTTTATAATACTAAGAATGATCCTAATAAAACAGGTAAAATAATGGTCACATTTTCTGTCTCAGGCATTGTCTCTGCTTCAAGATGGAAATAATAATAGTAAAAGAGAGCACAGCCTTAATATTTGCAATTGTGTTGCTATCTGCAATTTACAAAGTTAAGTTTTAGGATTCTTTTCTGAGATCTTACCAGTTCTATGTGTATGGATAAACGGAAAAAACTATACATAAAGCTGGCAGAGAAATGGACTTCAATACCACCATTGTATATCCATGCTCTGCAATTGTATTGGATCATGCCATTTCGAGGGCTGTTGGACTTCCCATGTTTTACCAATCTCTTCTCAGCATTAATTTAAGAATAACTCTAAAAAATAACTTTAGCACAAATCCAATCCATTTTTTATTTAGTGTTACAAATTATACTTATGATGATCATAGGTTCTGGTTTGTCTAGGACAGTTCTCATTTATACCTATTGTTCCAGCATAATTACTAATAAGGCCTCATTTTTCTTTCAAAAATATCTCCGTTTAGATGATGGATTACATGATCATTCAATTTATAGACCACTGGTTGAGATAGAACTACACACACTAATTTCTATAAAATAGGAAACTCATAAGAAAATACTGTAATCTCATTAATCTAGGTTGGAAAATCTTTCCCCTCACATGCTATGGTCCTTCACTCACCATGTTTCTCCCCATGGCAGACACACTTAATCACCGACTCTTTTCTTCTGATCTTAGATTTATTCCTCAGAATCCTACTCATCACATCATTCTATACAACTGCATTTGATCAAAGGTGGCAGGAGTTTAGAAATACAGTGTTTTCAGTTTAAAGGGCATTTTAATATGAATAGTCAAGCTATTCATATTAAAATACTTATTGAGTTTATATACTACACTTTATGCATTAGGCTTTAGCAAATCAATTTTATTATTAACTTTTGCTTTATATTTTAAAAGCTATTTTATTTTACTTTTGTCAAGGTAATATGCATCTACTTTAATGTGTTTAAGTTGCATGTGATTTTCTTTCTTTCTTTTTTTTGGCATGGGCAGGATCCAGGAATCGAACTTGGGATTCTGGCATGGCAGGCAAGAATTCTGCCACTGAGCCACCGTTGCACTGCCCTGCATGTGATTTTTATTAAGTATATGTGTATCATTATTCTACAAAACTTACAAAGGAAAACATAAGCACCTTCACCTCATTCCCTCACTTATTTCCTACTCTTCAAGGAAATCACTTGCAACCCATTTAGCTGATTCTTTTGGTTATTATCTCTATAATTTTAAATAACATATGTTTACTGTTACTTCTTAATTTTTCACTTTTAATCATTAGCTAGTCACATTCCTAGAAACAAGATTTACATTCCATCTTCTACATCTTCTCTCTCTCCCAGCCTGCTCTGACCACACATGTACACACAGACTTCCCATCATTTGGGATCCAATACATTTCTAATTTTCTTTAGATCCATATTAAGTATTTACATTATTTGAACATGTAAGTACTATTCTCAGTTGAGTTAGGTATCATATTAAATTAATTTTCCTTTCTGGCAAATTTTTGTTTCCCTGGAATTATTATTTGTTGCTGTTTATTTATTAACTCTATGAACTTATCGAATTCAAATGCAAGCTCTCTCCCCCGTTGTGTATCAAAGAAAACAAAACACCAGATACTGTGCCCATCTCATCCCAAAGCAATCTCCTCTAGACTTTCATGTGTCAGGCAGCTAGCTGCTCATGTGGTTTTAAGCTCTCCATTCATGATTTCTTGGGGATGGATTCTCTTGTTCTCTTTTTTTAGTTACATCTTCTGAATTACATACCTTCATGCCTTTCTCTTTCTTGGATTGACCCTTTTTGGAGAATCCTGTTGTTTTAGTCAGGGCTCGCCAAAGAAACAGAACTAACAGGAAGGGGGAGTAGAGAAAGTGATTTGTTATAATGAACTGGCTCGTGCTACTGTGTGGGGCTGACAAGTCTGAACTTCATAGACAGGACTCAAGCTGGAAACTCTGATAAAGGCAGTGCTAAATTCCCTTACTCTGAATTCCCTAGAGGGAGGTGACTGGTTTTTAAGCTGGAACTGATTGGTGGAGGAGACTCCCTACATGGCTGAGGGCAGTCTTCTTTGTTGATTGTAGATACAATCAATTGATTATAAACGCAAATACCATCTACAAAATACCACCAGAGTAATGGGAAGGCCAGTGCTTGACCAACCAACTGAACAAAATAACCTGGCCAAGCTGACACACTCACCTTCTAGTATCTTTCAGAGAAGGATCTCAGAGAGATTTTTTCTTTAGATAGAGCATATTTGTAAATATCACTCTTCTACCTTCACACTTAATTCAAGTTTTTCCAGGTACAGAATTAGTTTGAAAATCTTTGTCTTTCAGAATTTTTAAGGTATTCAGCATAGTCTTCTAACTTCTAATGCAGTTTGTGAAAATTCAGACATCATTCTGAGGGTTCCTTTTGTGTGAAGTCTGTTTATTTTCTCCAGGAAGAGGTTTGAAGGATCTTCTCTCTGCCGTGGTGCTATGAAATTTCATGATGATGTGCCTGGTTTGGGTCTGTCTTACACACTATGCTGATCACTCAGTGGGCCTTGCCTTCTGAAAACTCAAATCCTCAGGTGGGAAGTTGTCTTGAATTTGTTGTCTCCCCTCCTTCCTCATTTCCCTTTTTGTAGAACTCCAAGTATTCCAACTTTGAGCCTCTGCCCTAGTTTTACAACCTTCTTATCTTTTCTATTATATATATATATTTTTTTGAATCAGAGAAGTTGTGGATTTACAGAGCAATCAGGAATATAATACAAGATTCCCATATACCACCCTATTATTAACATCTTGCATTGAGGTATTACCTTTGTTACCATTGATGAAAGCACATTTTTATAATTATACTAATAACTATTGTCCATGGTTTAACTTGGGGTTCACTGTGTTGTGCATGCAATGGTATTTTTTGTGTGTGTTGTATTGTGGGGGTCGCATTTCATTCTTTTTTCCATGTGAGTATCCTGTAATTGCAGCACCATTTGTGGATTATCATTTTTTTTCTGGAAGTGCATGGGCCAGGAATTGAACCCAGGTCTCCCATACCATGTGTATTTTTAAAAATGTTATCCTGGAAGCATATAGAAATCATAATATTCTTCCTTTTAACCATATTCCAATATATACATATTTATATATCAATGCTCCTAATTACATTTACAATGTTGTATTGTGTTACCATCATCACCATCCATTACCAAAATATTTCCATTGTCCCAAATAGAATCTCTGTACATTTTAAACTTCACTCCCTATTCCCAACGCCATCTGTCTGTTGGTAACCTATGTTCTCGATTCTGACTCTATGAGTCTGCATATTTTAATTATTTCTTATCAGTGAGATAATACAATATTTGTCATTTTATGCTCAGTTTATTTCACTCACCATGATATATCCAAGTTTCATCCTTGTTACATGTATCAGAATCTCATTCCTTTTATGGCTGGATAATATTCCATTGAGAATATATACCACATTTATTTATTTTCCCATTTCTTTATCTTTTTGTTCTATTTTCAACTTTTTTGCTGCATGTTACATTTCTATCTTACTAATTTGCTGGAACTTGTCCTTATTTCCTGAGTGTTCTTTTATAGCAGTGTGATATTATTTAAAGTAACAAATATGGTCACTTATGTTACAAAATATCAATGATTCTTTTAACTTTTTCATTTCTGTGCATGGTTCTGTTTTTTTGCTGTTGGTTTTTTTTTTTTCAGTATTATTTGCTTGCTTGTTTTGCTTTCTGAATTTCACCATGGGAGAGTTCTTCAAAGATCTAGTGATCCTTGACTCTCTGATACTTTTAATACTGGTTGACAAAAAAGGGTAATTTGAACCCCTGGGCATATGAGTATGATTTGTGAAGTAAGGTGGTGTTAACTTCAGATAATGTGCAATTATACTGGTAAACCCCAAATGTCAGTACTGTTACGTGTCCTCTCTTTGTTGGTTCAATTGTTCATAGAAATCTCTACCAGCTCCTCCCTAGAATGCAAGCCTCCTGGAAGTTGTATGTAAGAAAAAAATCTAAAGGATTCACCCTTCACTGTGCAAATTATTCACTAATCTTCCTCGATTGCCTTTCTCTGTATGGTACTATGATATTTAAGCAATATCTATCTCTCTATATACATACATATATGTATATATATACACACATATATGTATTAGGATACACTCGAACTCAGAAGAGAGCCGCTTTCCAGTCTTCTGCTAAAATAGGGGAGACTTGGCAGTTAACAGCTTCTTATGCATTTTCTAGTTCTGGATTCTGCCTTCATCCCCACTTCCAGGAGGATGAGTTACCATGTACGTGCTGAGCTTTTGGGATCATAAAGCATAAATAACATTGCCTCTTGGATTTCCCCTGTGCAACCTTAGAATTAACTATATAACACTTTGTCACTTACCACTCATCTGCCTGCCTTCCAGTTTCCAAAATGTTGGGGATACGTTCTCCTTTCCCATTATCTTTATTCTCATGGTTTTAGACGAATTATTTTCATTCTACTGGGATTTGGGGAGGGAATAGAGATAAAAGTGTGAATTCAATCTAACAATTTATGTGAAAATCTGAACACTGATGTTTAAACTTCTTATTTTTAAGACAGAAATCCTTTATAAGTACATATTATACAGAAGGTCAATACATAAAATGGATAAAAGTGTGCTTTTCATTTTCAAGAATGAGTTACAGACGATTCTGTTTTCTATGTTCACACCCCCTACCCTTTTTCTTATTATCTCTAAAAGGACTCTATTGAGCAGAATACAATCTATATCTTCCAAATCAATGACTTTAAAAAATAAGTTAACAGTTTATCCATAATGTTAAGGAATTTACAATTCAGTAGGCCTAGTAAAATAAGCACATGCCTATTTGTAATATAAGACTGAGTAATATTAAATCTCATCAAATAATGAAGAAAATGCTATGATGGTTTAATTCCTGTAAGTACATGATTCATAACAAATGACTAGCATGTCAGAAGGGTATTTTTTAAGAGCTGGGAAAATGCAACTTTGAACTATTAGCTATTTGGATTGCTGGTTCAAAATGATAACAAGTCAAACAAAAAAGACATCTGGTCTATTCAACATATTATCTTCAGTTTCCTCAAACTTAAGTAGAATCTTCTGCATAACTTTTTTTTTAAGGTTTTATGTAGTAAACACATTAAAATTCTGAGACCACAGTAGCCAAAACAGCACAGGTAATGAAAGGAATTGCTCAAATTTATGTGATAATCTCATGATTCTTATCTGTTCATTTATCCCACAGATGGACAGCTGACTCAGTAATGTAATATACAGGAAAATAAACTGCCTGCAGATATTAGAATGATTTGCTTTTCATAAAGATTCACTCTACTTAACCACAAAAGAAAGCCTATTAATTAGACTTTTGAATCCCATTAGGAAAAACAAATACCAATACTTAACTGCTCAAATATGACATGATGGAAAATTGCTAACATAATTAGATTTTAATAGTGTTAATGACTCTTGTATCTTATTAATAAGAATTAAACCTAATGAAATATTATATGAAGAAAAATTGCCAGTGCATGCTCTTCTACGGGGAAATGTAGCACGATTATGTCTATTTCCACATGAAGGGGTTTTAATTTTTATTCCCTCACAGTTGTAATATAACTCACATGTTCCTTGGCTTAATATATTATCCCTGTTTGTGTGACATAAGGTCCTACAAGCGCACCATTTAGGACTGCAGTCTCATTAGCCAGCCTGAGTCAAGCATGATGCTAACTCTGGACACCAAATTATCCATATTCAAGACAGAAATGCCTTTTCCCTCCCTTCTTTCTCTACCTTTTCATAGATTATCCCTCCTTCAAAGCCCTCTTTCAATCCCTTTCACTATAACTATCTATTAGCACAAATTGCATTTGCTATTTATGCCACACAATTTGTCATTTTTAGCATATTATCTCCCTCTATATTTATTTCATGGATTAAAATGCATGTTTTGTTGTCCAGTACATACGTTCCACCAGTTAGTTAACTAATCAATATTTATTGAGCATCTTCTATATGCTTAACATGGTGAAGACACGTGGAGTCTTTCAAGAGACATTATTAAAGAAGGACATGATTACTGTTCTCAGAGAGTGTGCTTAAATTATATAAATGTTTTAGAAAGTTTTCTTTCTTAGGAAATTGAAAGTGCAATATTCACATATCTATGAATCCCTTCAGCTAGTTAATTTAAATTTGCCATCCTAGCTGTCACAAAAATAATTGGATGCTGGTTTGCAAACTGGGCTCCAAGAAGAAAACAGACAATGTTTGTGATAGAGACCTTGCCAATACACTTAAAATCTCACCAGATACATAAAAACTACAAGATTCAACAAAATGACTTACGATGCAACCAAGTCTGTATTTCATCTCTTTCTACAGACTAGCAGGTAATTCTAATGTGATTCTATGAGCAGGCTAGACCCCCTACAACTTATAGTATGGTCCGTGGGCCAGTTGCGTCAGCATTCCCTTGGAGTTTGTTGAAAACACAGAATTTGGAGCACTATCTCAGAGGTTCTGAATCATAATCTACCTGTTAACAATATTCCCAAATTATTTTATGTACATTAAACTTTGGTCAGTACTAGACTAGACCGTGTTTGCTGGAATAAGCCAGGAATATCATTGCCCTAAGAAAGGCGAGGAGATGCTGGTCCTGCTCAGTTTACATTTAGAGTACAGTGTTTATCTGAGAATAGCACTTTAATCAATGACTTTGGAACAGAAGTTAGGAATGAAAAGATCAGCACAATGAAACAGTTTGAAACAGATACAGTGGTTCTCAGCACCAACTGCACATTAGAATTGTCTTGAGGGAGCTTTAAAAATTCTGATTCCTGGGTCCTGCCACTAGATATTCTGATCTAATTTTTGTGCTGATGAGATTCCTGGGCATTGGAATTTTTAAAAGTCCCCCAGATGATTTTCATGTGCAGCCAGGATTGAGATCCGCTGATAAAATGCGAGGATTCATTGCAAGAACTTGGGTTAATTAAGACAAAGAGACTTATGGGGATGATGATGGTACTGCCTCCCCATGCC
>PVIY010031830.1:0-29563 GCA_004026745.1 Myrmecophaga tridactyla | reverse complement strand
CATCAAGAAACATGGCTACTGGAACACAGCTCTACATTTTCAGGCAGTTCCCTCCAGCCTCTCCATTACACCTTGGATAACAAGGTCATATCTACTTAATGCATAAGAATAACCTCCAGGATAACCTCTCGACTCTGTTTGGAATCTCTCAGCCATTGACACTTTGTCTCATTTCACTCTTCCCCCTTTTGGTCGAGAAAGTTTTCTCAATCCCTTGATGCTGGGTCTCAGCTCATTCTAGAGTTTTTCTCAATCCCTTGATGCTGAATCTCAGCTCATTCTGGGATTTCTGTCCCACGCTGCCAGGAAGATCCACACCCCTAGGAGTCATGTCCCACGTAGACAGGGGGAGGGTGGTGAGTCTGCTTGCTGTGTTGGCTGGAGAGAGAGGCCACATCTGAGCAACAAAAGAGGTTCTCTTGGGGGTGACTCTTAGGCTTAATTTTAAGTAGTCTTGACCTATCCCCTGTGGGGTTAAGTTTCATATGAACAAACCCAAGACTGGGGGCTCAGCCTATAGCTTTGGTTGTCCACATTGCTTGTGAGAATATCAAGAATTCAACTTGGGGAAGTTGAGTTTTCCCCTGTTCTCACCACTCCCTGAAGGGGACTTTGCAAATACTTTTCCACTCACTGATCAAATCACTATGGGATTCATCAGGGCATCACCTAGGCAAATCAACAAAATCTCATGTCCTATACATAGTTCCAGGTACTTAAGGTGTTCAATCAACTATCTACGTAAGTTATATTAGGAGATGCACTAGTCAAAGTATAGATTTGTACCAAATAAACATTTTTTGCTTTAGTCTCACACATTAGTTGAAATTTTAAAATATTAATTACCATCTATTTTCAGCACACTGCAGTAATAACATTCTTTTGTTCTTCCTGATGCAAAAACATTTTTAAATTTGTACATTTAGTCACTATCATTATATACTCTAGGCATTCCTAGATTACACCATCTCAATCTTTATTGTCTATCTTTCTTTGTGATTTCATTTATGTCCCAGCCCTCCTCCCTCTATCATTCTCAAATGCAGTTTTATTCAGTGCCATTAATAAATCTTGATAACATTAATGATATCTCCCTAAATAAATTCAAAGAGCATGTTTCAATCTTTTTATGGAACTAAGAACTAGACCATGACTTCCTCTATGGAATTAAATTTTGCCTAGGATTCTCCTACATCCCACTCTTCTTTGTTCAAATTATTCTCATCATTCCTTCCCAGGCTTCTGAACAAGGTACTCAACAAATAATGGTATTGAAGCATTCTAGTGAATCCTAGACTCTCTCCTCTCCAGTTTTCACATATTGTACTACAATCTAACCCATGTATTCTATTGATTATATTTCCTTCATTGCTGCCTCTACAATGATAGACTGTAACTATCATTATACAACTATCATCTGGAATTCATTTCTGAGCTTTTATTGCTTTATGTCTGTGTGTTACATAAGGGCAAACACAAATTTAAAAATAAGAATGGCTTATTCTCCCTATGGGACATAAGAGAGCAGACTCCTTTCTTTCTGTTATAGTATTTACATTAGAAAACCCTATGGAACGTAAGAGAGCAGACTCTGTCCTCCTTCCTTACTGTTGTAGAATTTACATTAGAAAACTCCTAATTATAAATTCTTTTTCTTGTTTTTTCTTGAAATATATGTCAAATCTTAATGTTCGTAAAACATTAAATAAGCCTGTTGCAAATCTCACCACACAGGAAGGTCACTTCAAGGAAGCTAGCCATTTTTTTAAATGTCATCCAAGAAAATATCTCCCATTTTCCTGGGAAAAGGTGGGCACACTTCTGGAGGTGTGGATGTGGAGGGGTTATGTTCCTGCCTTCAAACCGTAAGCCTATTTTCGATCCTAAAGTTATGAGAAATATCTTGAGAATGTGTATGAAATGGGTTTTACCAGCTTAGTGACATAAAAAGGGTGGGATTTCTATCTCTGAATCTCTGCAGATTATCTGTGATGCTTTGAATTCTGATTTAATGCTTATTCAACAATAAAATTTTTTCTTTCTCTTCTTAAAATTCATGAATGGTTCCTAAGTGATGACCAAGTGTGGAGAAAATTCATGTGCCTAGAAAAATGCTAAAAGGGTAAGAATAGTAATGTTGTAAGAAATGAAGTTCTTAATAAATCAATATGCATAGATTTACAAGCATTTACTTTATGTTACTGAATCTACAATGAGTACAACAAAGAAAATTAAAGCAGCTATTGGGGCAAATATTATAAGTAATATGGCGAAATCATGGATCTGTCATATACTCATGTTCATTAAAGATGTGGAAAGATAGTAAAAGAGTAAGCCAAAAGGGGTGAAAAGTAGTACCTTTGGAGAATAGGAAAAGGGGGAGTGGGGCTGTACTTTTTCTTGGAAGCCTTTTTTTTTAACCATTTGATTCCTTCAATTATACACACGTATAGAATTAATAAACATAAAAACTATGTTTAAATAAATCAATGGATAAAATAAAACAATCTTACTATATAATGGAAACCTTAGAATAATGCAAACTTAATTTGCTAGATTTCTGGAAACCTTTATGTTCATACTCCTGTTATATACATACTACTGAGAGGATACAGCTCCAGCACAAGAAGGAGGTGCTAGAGAATATCCAGAAGATCCATGGGGTAAGGAGGGGGGAGTCTAATGTCATTAAAGTTAGGACCTTTAATTAGTGCCTTTCTTAGGCAATCTGCTTTCTGGCCTGTGTAACACACTCCTAATTGTAATACTATGTCACCATATATTAAAAAAAAAACCAAAAACCCTGAAAACTAGTCAACTGGCCCATAAGTCGGTCATTAGATCATTAATTCATTCAAATACTAACTGTGCACCACAGACTTAAGGCACCAAGAGTGCCTGCTTTCAAGAAGACAACATTCTGGTGTGTATGGATGTGGGTGTATGCGTTGAAAAAATAATGAAAAGCTGCTGAATGACAATACATTCCTAGACAGCTGAGTTCATAAGACTCTACACTAACAAATGTCTTAGATCTGACTCATGAGCTCAGTGGCCAAGTGCAAAAACCACAAGAAAACAAAACAAAATGACAAAAACCATACACATTAAGACTGTTTTATACAAAACTATTAAGTCACTTAATTTAGCAGTCATGAACCCATTTTTTAGACAGCTGGCTCTAGGACCTAATCCTCTGCTTCCAGAGTTAATGTTACTTAATTCAAACAACTACTAAATATCTCCAACATACCAGTTACTGTATTAAGTACTAGAAATCATATAGTAGTGCAGGGCACTCACATACAGCCCTGTAGTTAATTACATGGGCTTTAAAGTTCAAATTCTGACTTTACCACAAATTAGTTAACTTAAAATTTCTAAGCTTTTCTTATTTATAAAGTGGGAAAAACAATAGGCACTGCAGAACATTGTATAAAAGTTAAGGTAAATTCCTTTAAAGGGCTTAGCAGAGCATTTGCATGTGGTAAAAACTGAATAAATAGCAGCAGGGGATTAATTTTTTCCCTCTAAAATCTAACTCATGACTGCTGTATCTGGAATCAAAACTGGTAGATAAGGTATCTCTAATAAAGACCAGATAGCAACATAAAACGGAACAAAATTAGTGACCATATCCTTCTTTTTTAAATCTGCACTGAAAGTCTTAATTCAGCTTTTGGATGGAAGAGATAGTAAGTTCTTCTTACGTGCAGATACAATGACTTAGCTCCATTAAAAAACCATGAGTAGCTTAAAGAAGCACCTGAATGTGTGGTTAATTACAAAAGCTACCAAATATGTAGCTCATCAACGATTTCAAAACCAAAATGTATTCTTGCATATTTAAAACAATAGAGCATATAAGACTGTGGGCTGCATTTTGCAATTTTAATAAATTTATCTTGTCAAGACTTTCAGGGCCAATGATGTTCAAAACTGTATACTATGCAGGAGTCATACTGAAATTCTTTTATAGCCTAGACAATAAACGAGGTAATAGCAATGGTGATAGCATTTAAAAAATGTAAGATTATCGTGTGGTACAGTGTCTTAGATAGTTTACAAAGTACCATCAATTCTCTGCTCAAAACTCCCCAATGACTTCCAGTTTTACTCAGAATAAAATCCAAACTCCTGACTAAGGCCTGTAAGACCCTTTGCAATCGGCTCCTCTCTTTCTCAATGCCTACACTCTAAGCTTTGGCCACATTCTTTGCATTGGCATTCCAGGACCAGCCTTGAGCATGTTCCCCACGAGGTTCATGGAAAGTTTTCAGCCTGGCTCACCAGGGCTCACTCTCCCTCATCCCATTCACACTTCCTCTCAAAAGATACCTGTCCCCTATTCTCATATCCTTATCCTGCATTATTGCTCTTCCAGTACTTATTATCACAACCTGGCATAGATGTCTGTCTCCCTTTCCATTCATGCAAGTCCCATGAATATAAGGACTTTCTTGGTTTCATTCATTCACTGTTGTGAATGGCACATACCTGTAGGACATTTGTAGAATGAATGAATGAACTATTTCTTTTGATCTTCAAAGATAAAGCAGAATTCTTTTGAGTTCCTAAGAAAAGCAAGTTTTATTATTTCTATTCTACAAATTAGTAAACTAAGGCTGAAAAACATTGAATGATTTGTGTAAATTTTCCAAGGCTAGTTAGTAAAGTGAAGGAGAGAGAACTTCAAGCTAGATTTCGACTCTAATTTTTATGCCGTTTCTCAGGTTATCCAGTATCTTTCACATTACGATGAATATATTCATTATGTATCAGTAGCCTTAAAATGTTTCTCTCTTAAAAGATGTAATCACACTTCCATAAGTCTATCTTACAGAAATAAGCAATTGCTTCTTAAGATGTATGTACTAAGATGGCTCACAAATAGTTATATAAAAGTAGGAAAAGGGAAAACTAAAATCATCAGAAAAAAGCTGAATATACAAGTCATTTCAAATTAATGCTTCTGAAGATACCTACGGACATGAAAAAAAATGTCTACATTGTCTAAGTGCAAGCACTTTAGCGAAACACTCATGCAAGACAAGACATATGGTGACTAGAAGGGGGAAAAAAAATCAAAGGTATTTAATAATGGGTAGTGAGAATGAGATTTGTATTTATATTTTTCTAAATATTAAGTATTTACAATGTGAACATATAATACTGTTTTTCCTTAGTTATAGAAGTACTATTTAAAAAAATTAATATAATATCACTTCCCAATAAAAGGAAGGAACCAGTACTCCATAAAGGAGTAGGAAATGTACAAGATGAGCCTGTGACATGTTATCCCAGAAATCAAAGACTAATGGGGTCATGCCAAAAGACTCAGGACACAACTTGAAAAGGCTGTCAATGGTCCAAAATAATACAATTTAGGCATAAAAAGGAAAAATGGCTATAGTGTATTGATGTGCAAATATATTAAACCCCATGGGCTTTCATGTACTACTAAAAATATTCACTGGTCACCTTTGGAGGCTGTGAGGGCAACAGCTTAATACTCTAAATATTGATAAATAAAAAGAAGGAATGACACATTTGGTCAGTCTTTTCTATAAACTCAATATCTCTCAGGGTAACCAAACAGATGATGAAGGAAAGTTCTTTATAAAAGATTCAAAGCTAATCAATGTGGAAGAGAAAATAGAGTATCACCATTTTGTAATTCCTGAAGAAATAACAGATCTAGGTGACAATCACTGATAGCCATTAAAACCATTAGGTGAACGGTTGATGGGGAACTTGATGGGAGATGAGATCAGGCTGACATCACTGAACACAAAGATCTTTCTCTAGAAACAGGTCGACCAGACACCAATGTGTGACACAAAGTGATGCAAAAGGAAATATAAACCATCACATATTTTTCATTTCTTTCCTCTCCTCCACCAAACAAAAACAAAAACAAACAACATCCACTGAGCCTGAATCTAATCAAGTTTCCAAATCCAACTACCAGTCTAGAGGAAATGGAAGAAAATAAGCTAACAACCCAAAGAAGCAGTAAGTCAAATCCAGAATATGGGGCACTTGACAAGACAAATATTGGGTTTCTCCAGCAAAGCAAACTACATGAGAGAAAGAAAGAAAAAGGCAATAGAGACTGTTAATTAATAAAAAACTGCCAAGACATAGAATAGAATGTACAGACTTTCTCTGGAATCTGATTCAAATAACCAATTGTAAAAACAATATATAAGTAATCAGGGAAATTATACACTGTTATTACAATTAAGAAAGTATTATTAATTTTGTGAGGTGTCATAATGGAATACAGTAGATATGTAAAAAATATTTATTATCAGTTAGATGCACATACTACATTATGAGTGAAAGGACATGACTTTAAAATACTCTAGCACTACCACCACCCCGAAGAGCCAGGATGGGAGTATCAGGGTGTAAATGAAACAACTCTAGCAAAATTATTGTTGGAGTTGAGATTTAGTATCCTAGTCTGTGTATGCTTGGACATCTTCATAATTAAAAAAAAGAAAAACAACTAATAAAAGCTTCTATTTTGAAGAATTGGTATATTTCTTTTAATAAATCACTATGAACTATATAATCCATTGTGTTTTGTTATTTTCCTCGTTTGCCAAGAAGTTTGAAATTAATGTACAACTCAAAACGATCACCTTAATCCATATTTGATATGAAAACAACTTTTTCTAATCTCTTTTTACATAACCATTCCAATCTATATTTGTTTTTTAATTTGTCCACGGCATTCAATAAACAAACTTCACCCTGCTGGCAGTAGCAAAGAGAATATTTACTGAAGACATAATCACACGTCAATGCCTTCAGCAGTTGGTTTATAATCTATCTCTATCCTCTCCCTGAAATTATTCTTAGAGACTGCAGCAATACTCTTTGGGAATGCTCCCAGCTCTCCACTTGTCCAAAATCCTGCCTATCTCTAGACTCTGTTTAAGTACCAGCTCCACCATGAAGACTCCCACAGCAAAGTACTCTCCCTCCTCATGCTCCTAAAATCTTCAAACTCTATTATTGTGTGCTATTATTATTTACATGCATCTCACCCCAACTATTCTGGGTGCCCCTTGGTGGCAAAGCCATCACTTTCTACGCTTATACCATAGGAAAATTTTTTTCCCTCAAAACAAAAACAAAAAAAGCCCAGAGAAATGACTAATGCATAAATAATCAGGAATGAATGTGGGTCTTAATCAGAAACCCAGTCAGAAAAGAGTTAGAGGCCTGAATGTAGGTGGCCTTGGAGGGTAAAGGAGCAAGAAATCTAGAAAAGAGTCTGTAATTTATCTACCAATATGAACAAAGCTGGACCCATACTTTGCTGAGCAACTCTAATTTGTCCATTTGTATATTTTTTGTGCCATGAATATAAGAATGGTAAAATTCTAAGTAAGTACTACGAATTCATGAAAGGATTGCTCTGTGTTGTCCAGGATTTAAGGCATGTCTCTCAACTCCAAATTCTACTGTTTGTACTGTTTGTCCTGTCATTTACATACAGATCAAACAAAACATTATAAAACTGTACAAAATAAATATTTAATAGTTAAGCATGGTAACCACAAATGAATGTTTGCTTAAGGAATTTTGTTGTTGTTCATAAGGAACTAAAAATAACAGTTTATTTCTGTCTACCAGCTAAAGTGATAATACCCTAAGGCAATTACAAGTAAAGTTTGTGATACACAGAGCAGGTAAGGTTTATTTTTTAAAACTTTTAATCTTGAAATAATTTCAAACTTACAGGAAAGTTGCAAAAATAAATATAGAAGCTATATATATAACTACAACATAACCCCCACCCAGTACCCAGATATATCAACTATTAGCATTTTGCCATGTTACATAATTCTACTTATTTTCTAGTGAATGACTTTTATACAATACTGATTCTTCATTTTGGCCAAATAGGCAAAAGGCAATTTCTAAGATTATTATGAGTTAACTACATATAAAAAAGACACCCCCTGAATTTCCCTACCTCTTAAAATATAAATAAAATATTTGGCCAAATAATGAAATATAATCTTTGGCCCTTACCTCTGTTTCACATGCTTTTATTTATTTATTTATTGGCATTTCTCTCTTTTTTTTAATGATGAGATTCTATTCATAAAAATCCTTATAAGAATGACTATAAAGGCCACAGGCATGGAGAAGATATTTATAAGTCATATATATGAAAAAGGACTCCCATCTAGAACCCATAAAACTCCTTCAAATCATTCACATGCTTTTGAGAGGAATTTTATTGCTCATCGTTGATAGCCCAAGTTTCTTTTCTATTAAATCTCAGAAATGCATTGTGTAGAGCTGGTCCAGGAATAGTGTATACTTTCCAGTTTGTTCTAGTTTGCTAGCTGCCAGAGTGCAATATACCAGAAACAGAATGGCTTTTAAAAAGGGGGAATTTAATAAGTTGCAACTTAACAGTTTTCAGGCCATGGAAATGTCCCAATTAAAGCAAGTCTATAGAAATGTCCACTCGAAGGCATCCAAGGAAAGATACTTTGATTCAAGAAGGCTGATAAAGTTTAAGGTTTCTCGTTTATCTGGAAAGGTACATGGCGAACACGGTCAGCTTTTCCCTCTCATCTGGAAAGGCACGTGGCAAACACAACATCATTTGCTAGCTTTCTATCCTGGTTTCCTTTCATGAAGCCCCCCTGGAATTGTTTTCCTTCTTCATCTCCAAAGGTTGCTGCTGGCTAGTGGACTCTGCTTCTTGTGGTTATGTCATTCGCTGCTCTCTCAGAACCTCATGGCTTTTTCTGTTGTAGTTCTCTAGCTTTTTCCAAAGTGCTTCTTGTTTTAAAGGATTCCAGTAAAACCAATCAGGATCCACCTAGAATGGGTGGAGATACATCACCACCTAATCCAGCTTAACAACCACTCTTGATTGAATGACATCTCCAGGAGATGATCTAATTAAAGTTTCAGACATACAGTACCAAACAGGGATTAGAAGAAACAGCTGCCTTTACAAAATGGGATTAGGATTAAAACATGGTTTTTCTAGGGTACACACATCCTTTCAAATCAGCACACAGTCCCAATGAAGTCTCCTGAACACAGGCATAGGTCTTGAGTGACCATGAGTGTCTCCATCCACTCATCCTTTGGCAAAATGCTGTCTTAACTAAAACAAAGTTCCTTTAGGCATGTGCCTACTTCTCTTCATTTTTAACATGAGATCTTCAAAGACTTCGAATCTTTTCAAAATTTAAAGAATTGGGGCTGATGGGTAGACCACTGTTAGTGGAACACGCTCCAAGATCCTAAAGCTGAGTGTACTTATTATGTACATTACACGGACCATTAATTCAATTTTTGTAATCTAAAGTACTGAATAATTTGCATGCTAACCTATTTCTAATAGTATTACCACAAGTTTAAATTTTCAGGAAGAAAATCCTATTTGAAATATAGAATAAGTGCTTCATTAAATGTATTTAGTGATAAAATATTTAGAAATAATGTCACTTTGTCATCTTCTAAAAAAGGTTTTATGCTAATTCTCAAAGTTTTTTTTTTTTTACATTAACCACGGGGTATATCAAATTATGAATGTTTATAGAATATGCTCTAATGGTAAAGTTCATTCTTTATTCAAACAACGAAATAAGAGATACCTGCTTATAGGAGAGGACTTGTTTCAGTTGCTGATTTTTAGAGAAAAGTCATTTTACAATAACTTCTCTTTTAAACCAGCTCTCGTAAAAAGGTGTGTTCAATTTTATAAATAGGAACCTCTTGTTAAACTTTCAAACACTTATTGAGAGGATCATACTAATAGCATATGATAATTCAGTATATCATACAGTCTTTATGGATTTCAAAGAACAAAGTCATGATAATTAAGTACAATAGAGTATTCTAAGCTGCCTTAAATCCTTTCTGGAACAAGGTAGGGCACATCTAAATAAAGATGTGGTTGGAAGTATTTCAACCAAACTGAACACAGCTAAGAAACTCTTAGGAGTTAAGAATGTATCATGTATCACAGAGCTCTGTGACTTCATTCTTCTATGTCTAACAGCCAAGTAAATACATAAATATGTAATATATACTAACCTGACTTGGGAAGAAAAAAAGCCTGCTCTCTCTGTATTTTTGCTTTTTGCTTCAGTTAACAGTAATGGCTCCAGCTGTAGCTTTAACATTTATTGTGTTGTTTAAAAGAAAGGTACTTGCTCAGGACTGGAAAAAGTTGCTATCAATGGGAGTAGTGTTCTAAATGTTTTTCTTTTAGTTGTGACTAAAAGAATACCAATTTCTAAACCAATCAGTAATAATATAATATAGTTTAAAAAATGCAGGTCTCCATCCTCATGTTTCAGTTTTCTGTATAAATGTAGCATGGCATTATATAGTCAATATTATATAACAACACTTCCACAAAAAAATTACTTTTAATATTGTCTTTTGAAGTCATTATAAAAATAAATGCAGACTTTATTCTTAGCTCAAATTGTTAAACCAACACAACCCTTTTCTGAGTCACCAGAAGGTAATCCTAGCAACTCTCCAATGGACAGACTATACTGCAACTATTTCAAGCAAAAAGACTGAGACTTTTGGTCTCATTTCTAATAAGTCTACCCAGCTTTACTTTATCTTAAGGTACCAACCAGCTTCTTTGTTCCTGCAATTCATATAATGTGACTGAGAGGGGAAAAAAAAAATGCAATTCCTAATCTTTCTAATTTGACTCAGGACAGTCACTGAATTCAAGTGTCAGTTTCTTCACCTTAATAAAAATTAAGGAAATGCTCCCTGACCTAACCACTTTGGATAGCTATTTATTCATAAGAAATGACTAAATAAAGGGCTGCTCTGGCCACAAAAAGGCCACACAATGCTCTGTGCTGTTCTGTACGCTAAATTCCAGAGTTAAATGAAGCCAAGGAAGATTCATTCTGAGAGTGACTGAGGTACAGAGCAGTCTGAGAGTCAAAGCATGAAGTTTTTTTTTTCGCATGGGCAGGCACCAGCAATTGAACCTGGGTCTCCGGCATGGCAGGTAAAAACTGCCTGCTGACCCACCATGGCCCACCCAGCATGAAGATTTTTAACACTGGAATGATGAAGGCCAAAGAGAAACAGCTTAGTGTTCATCATGCCATGATGAAAACAGTAAAAATGGACCATCACTTAATATGAGAACAATAAACTGTTTGCTGTAAAACTTCTCAAATATGAAAAGATATATTAACAGTTTTTTTTAATTGTTTCCAAATTACTTCCAATTTTGACTGTTAAAAACAGTGCTGCAATGAGCATTCTGGTACATACAAATTCCTTTATAGACTTGCTAGTACTTCTTAGGGCTGATCTTTAAAAGTCAAAATGGCAGTCAAAGAGTACATGTTATTTTCACTGTTAGCAGTTATTAACCAGATTGACGTACCTCAGAAGTTATGCCAATCTACAATGCCATGAAACATTTTTACAATTAAACAATGGTATCCTTTTCTGAAATAAGACATTCCAGTAGAATCACATTTAACGAACCTCACTATACTATTCACTTAGACAAAACATGACTACTTTCACTCTAGCGTTGCTTAGTTGTGAGGAGTGAATCGATAAAAAAAAAAATCCACTATAATGTGAATTCATGTCCTTTATCCAGTTAATCATCAACTAATTTATTTTTCAGAGATATAGTATACTCTTTAAAAATGGCAACTATACTTAAATACATGTTAAATAAGGTCAAAGTTAAATATATTTAAACCTGGTATATTTTCCAAAATTACAGGCCTGAGATTTGAGATGTTTTGAATATATATTTATGCCTTTTGGAAATGGATTCCAACTGATGGCTGTGATAGAATTATCATTCCTAGACCTCCTTCCAGTCCAAACCTAAGTGAGGACAAAATACTTGGATTAGAAGTAAGCTGACAATAAAAATAACAAAAGATATAACAAAATAAAAACAAACGAAACAAAACAAAAAAGAAGTAAGCTGACAGAGTGATGCAATGGTGGCTCAGTGTCAAAATTCTCGCCTCCCATGCCGGAGACCCGGGTTGAATTCCCAGAGCCTGCCCATGCCAAAAAAAAAGAAAACCATAAAAAGAAGACAGTATATAACATCAAACCTGGGCAGCAATTTTAGTGAATATTGGGTAGGAATATGATGAGGTAGACCTGTATCTTTATATCCTAAGTATTGAGGTATCCAGGCCTGAGAGAAATTAAAAGTTGGAGAATATGTAGAAAGAACTCAGAGCATTTTAAACAGGCTAATCAGGCATACTGATAACATATAAATTACCATCTCCACACGAGCCTGTGAGCTATTTGGAAGCAAGAGCTATACATTCACATTCACAATTGGCACAGTTTACAGTGCAGAGCTGGCACCCAAATGCCTGTAGAATTTATCCAGCCATGGTTTTGTTAAAGATGATGAAGGTGAACTTTAGTGCTGACTCAATCAGCAGACCCTTCAGTGGCTCTTTGGGCACTCCAGCTTGTCACTACCCCTCTTCAGAGTGTGCTGTTTTGAACTGAACCCTACATTCTACATGTGATCTGATCAGCCAAGACCATCAACTAAATTTACGCGAATATTTCTTAAATGTAGGCTTCAACTACATTAATATTTTTGATAGTCACTCTACCCTGCTGTTTTTTACTGAGCAATTTCAATTGCCCCAAGTTTTTTTTCACATGTTCTATAGTGAGCTATATCTTTAGCCTTGATTTACTATTACATTTTGGGATATAACTGCAGGACTGAACAATTTCTCCTATTAACTTGCTTCTAATTTAGATCAGTATACAGTATGACATTCAAAATTTTTCTCTTGGATCTTGATTCTGTTTAGCGTATTAATAAATTTATCTACCAGATTCTTGTTAAGCACAAATCTGATGAAATCACACAGGTCTTTGTTTACTCACTGTTATAAATATAAATGACCAGGACAAATATACTACTGGAGCATTCCAGCTAAATCTTGCATAAATCTGTATTTTGTACACAGTCATTTAACAGCCCCAAAGCCACCTAACTGCATTACTACTACCACTGTAGCTTACAGATTTGTTTGATCTCATGACACACATATATCCATACATAAAAATCAAGTACCACCAAACAGCCCTTAACCCTTACTACGTAAAATTACAGATATTCTCTGTTTTATCCAGTCCCCTGCTCTTCATTCCACCCCTCCTTTTTAAAAATGCTGGTCATATAGTTGTTTTCACAACCCACTGACAGGATGGGATTGGAAGTTTGTAAAATACACATTTAAAATGAATCCAAGTAGTCTGATTACTAAAGATAGTTATAATAGTCACAATGCTGAATTTTTCCAATTATCGTAAAGTATAAAAATTTCATTACTTGGTAAAACTTGAAATTATAATTACATATTACAAAGCATATTTAGACACATCTATACAATGACTTAATTTACTTGTATGAATATATTGAAGGTCTTTTATCAATATGAACCTACCATTTTTAGTTGTAACTGTACTGATTCATTAAGATTTTCTAAAGAACTAAGAGTTTTATTTCTAGACTGTTTCAGAAAATGTGAACCACTATCTTTATATAAATCAGGCTTGTATTCTAACAATAAGAAATATTATTTCAATATACACATTTTAAAATGTGACACCATCAATCCTTCAAAGATGAAATTACGCATCCATTTTTTTTAGTTAAATATTCTGCTCACTTTGCCACAAGTTTGTGTAAATATAGTCCTTATGATTATGGGCAAACATAATGACCTCATCTACATTTTAGTAAATAACAAAAGCAAATAGTCAATCCTGTTCCTTTATAAAGATAAATTCTAAAACAATAATTAAAAAGCCTAATTCAAAACTTGAATTGGAGTACAAGCATAGTTCAGTGGTAGAATTCTCACCTGCCATGCGGGAGACCTGGGAGACTCAGGTTTGATTTCCTGCTCATGCACTTCCCAAAACAAATAAACAAAGAAACAAAATTCAACAAATGGTGCTGCAATAAGGTGTTACTCAAACGGAAAAAGAATGAAATGTGACCTGGGCCATACAGTATACAAAAACAAACAAAAAAACTTGAA
Organism: Myrmecophaga tridactyla; assembly: GCA_004026745.1. Classification (NCBI taxonomy): domain Eukaryota; kingdom Metazoa; phylum Chordata; class Mammalia; order Pilosa; family Myrmecophagidae; genus Myrmecophaga; species Myrmecophaga tridactyla. The sequence goes on along the minus strand of PVIY010031830.1, from coordinate 15,470 downwards.
CTGTAATCAAATGACAATTTTGGAATAAAAATTGAATATGAAAAAAGTCTTTTAGGAAATTATTTTTGTGTAAAAGAAATTAAGGTAAATTGAAGAAAGAAAATGCTGTGGTTGTGAAGAGCTATACACCTTAGAGTAGTAAGATTATTTTAATTTTTTCCTTTTAGTTATTTTGATGAAGAACCATTTTGGAAAAAAAAAACAATTTTCAAAAAGCAATGTACAATCTTAAACTTATTTTTACAGGGATCTGATATAAACCTGGAAAATCAATCTTCTTCAAAGTCTAAGCATTGCATTTCTGTTCTGGCCAAAGGACCATAAAAGCACAAACATACCACAAATTAGCCTGAACTGAACCACCATAGTTGGGAGAGTTGAAGGTTTGTTTTCTTTTTAAACTGCTCAAAAGCTGTTGTATGATGGTATTTAGTCTAAACAGACTTTTAAAAAATTCTGTACTTAAAATCACGGAATGCAAAATTACACAGATCTTCAGAAGATCACACAGAACACTTAACCCAAGGACGATTTCTCAAATAATTCCTCTGAACCAATGTACCTTCCACCTTTTTCCATATCAACACACTAACTGACACACGAAGCATGATCCAGAATTGAGAGGAAAAATTCTAGATGAAATAATAAGGCCAAAAAAATACTTAACTTCAGAGAAAGTAACTGAATCTTGTTTGTCAACAAACTGGCATGACCAAATATAAAAGCACTTGCTTAAACTTCTGGAGGAAAAAATTCCCAGTCTTAACAGACAAAATTCAGTTCATGACTCAAAAGATGAGAACTTAACATGTAAGTACAATAAGAGGAAAATCAAGGTGTACAATATTCACCAGGTGTTAATCCTGGACTTAGAATGCAGCTGGGGAGAAAGGGCACACAGACAGGAAGACTTAAATTTTACGGAAGATTAATAAACTTCACGTTACCAGACTCTGCATGAAAAATCCCGCAAATAAATGATATGGGTAGTAAATTCAGAGGAAGCTAGAAAGGGCTGGGTGCTAGTCTCAAACTTCAAAGAGGGAGATATTTCTTGTACTGGGTCTTGTAGACTGAATATATTTGGGTAACAGTAAGAAAATGCATCACAATTGACTGGGGAGCTTTATGCAAGAGCCTGAACTATGATAAGGAAACAAAAATTATTTTGTAATTTCATCAAGTTCTGTTGTGTAATAAAGTATCAAGTGGAATGGAAGGCAAAAGTTGAAAAACTCACTGTAAACCCAAGTGATGTTTACAGAATAACCAAATGCCTTCTTTTATTGCTCAAAGAACATTCCAAACTTTTATGGAATGGTGCTTTTCAGGTAAATGTTGATATCATAATTTAGTCACACTGGAAAACATGCTTTCTAATCTGAAAACTGTATCAAAAATGCACAGCAATCAAGAAGAGCTATAATGATTGTACTTAACATTAAAAACTTTTTTCACTCTACAAAAAGTTCAAATATGGGATTTTATTTTTCCTTTATTTCAGCGGAAGAATGCTACTAACTCAAGTAACTATGATGATTAAATATTTGTGGAAGTGCTCTGTAATCTGAAAAAGGTATACACAGAGAGATTATCATTCCTGTGTAAGTCTCAAAAACCTAACTTGTTAGTCTTTAAGTTGATTTCCCAAACATTGGGGTTATGGTTAAACATACTGCCAAGATGTTGAACCACTAGGAAGACAGGTTGATTAAAATTAGGTTTTCTACTTTTGGGGGAGTGGTGGATAAAGCCAATTTGTTCCCTAGCAGTGGGGTATTGGTGATCTCAGCTTTGGGAATTTTCCAGACTAAAATAACTTTAGCCATAAGTCTGACAGAGGCTTTTAAACTTTGCTCTTAGGTCTGAACAGATGAGGGTCTATCTCCTTGCTAGCCCAAACATCTCACTCTAATCAGTTTTACATACTGGGCTTAAAATGTCAGAAATTAAAAATTTTTTTTATCTAATCAGTTTTACATACTAGGTTTAAATGTCAGAAATTTAAAGAATTTTTTAAACTACAATTTTACTGATATAAAACTATCTATTAAACATGTCTGCATACTGGGCACAGCTATTTTCTGAGGAAAACCTTGGCCTTCCTCCAAGTCATTTATATACCTCGATTCAAAGTCCAGTACCAGTGTTCCCAGAAACTTCAAGTATTTATGTGACACCTGAGACTCAGAGTTAGAGCTCTGAAACTGTCAGCTGTACCCCATACAGGAACTGTTTAAAAAGTTGAAAAAGTGATCAGACTTCGAATAGAGATATGAATGAAGCTGATACGGACAGGACTAAAATAAATCAGAATACAGGGTAAAGGGTAATATGGTCCATATTTTGAAACTTTCTACGTGAGACCAAAGGGAGAGATGTTTATTTGGTGTAAAATTTAAACGCGGGCAGTGCATTTCCTAAATTAACTTGTATGGTCAATTTAGTTGAACACCATAAAGTACATACATGGACTCTTGAGTAGGGTTTTAGATCTTATTGGTTTGTCCAGGTTAGTGGGATATTCTGATATATCCTAGAGTAATCTGGGCAATGAATAAAGAAGCATTTGCAAGTTCCCCAGGGGAATGGGGAGAAATGAAGAAATATTCAACTTCCCATTGGGAGAATTTCTGATATTCTTGCAAACAGTGGGGACAATCAAATCAATAGGCCAAGCCCTCCGATCTTGGGGTTCAACCCTATGAAACTTACTCTTGGAAGGGACAGACTAAGCATGCTTAAAATTAAGCCTTAGTGTCACTCCTGGAGAACCTCTTTTGTTGCTCAGATATGTCCTCTCTCTAAGCCAATTCAGCAGGTGAAATCACTGCCCTCTTCCGCTATGTGGGATGTGACTCCCAGGCGTGTATATTTTCCTGGCAACATGGGACAGAAATCCTGGGATGAGCCAGGACGCAGCATCAAGGGATTGAGAAAGCCTTCTTGACCAAAAGGCAGAAGAGAGCAATGAGACAAAATAAAGTTTCACTGACTGAGAGATTTTAAACAGAGTTGAGGTTATTCCTATGCATTGTATAGATATCTCTTTTTATGATGTCTTGGAGTGGCTGGAGGGAAGTACCTGAAACTGTTGAGCTGTGTTCCAGTAGCCTTGATTCTTGAAGACGATTTGTATAAAGACATAACTTTTACAATGTGACTGTGGGATTGTGAAAACCTTGCCTGTTGCTCCTTTTACAAAGGGTATGGACAGAGGAGTATAAAAAACGGATAAAGAATAAATAAACAATAGGGGGGACAAAGGGTAAAATAAATTGGGTAGATGGAAATACTAGTGGTCAATGAGAGGGTGTATGGTATGTATGAGTTTTTTTTTTCCTTTTTATTTCTTTTCTGGAGTGATGCAAATGGTCTAAAAAAATGATCATGGTGATGAATACACAACTATGTGATGATACTGTGATCCACTGATGGCACACCAGTGTGTATGTATGGAATGTATGTGTGTGAAGATTTATCAACAAAAACATTAAAAAAAAAAAAAAAAAAAAGTCAAGTACCCGGTTAACTCTTCAATTTCCAGATGCGGGAATCAGGGCTGCTCCCACCAGTTCAGCTAACTGTTAAAGCAGAGCAGTTACCAGAGACTACAAACTTAGAATCTCTGATACTCAATTAAAAAAAAAAAAGTTAAGCAGTATGAATGATTATAGAGGTCTGCTTCCATAGCTCCAGAGCATCAGAAAAGTAATGATTTCATTAAACTTCATTCTGGCCAAATGTTATCCTTTGAGTTTCGTTCTAAGAAACCTTAAGACTTGGACTCCAGTGCTTCACTTTACAGTCACTGTAGAGCTCTGAGAGAAGTAGACCAGACTCAGAGTCGACATTAGTTAATAAAGGACCCATGAGGTCTTAATCCCTGGGAAAATTATGTTCTCCTAAATGGTTGGTTTGCTTTTAATCTTGTAAATCTTGGAATTGATCTTAATTCCTTCTTTTTCTGGGTACCCAAACCTCAAGGCCAAATACGTGGCCCCTATCTGGCAAGTGTAAAAGACTGTAGGGAATGCATTTGTTTGTGTACTAACCCTACCCCAGTCATCATTTTATTTGTCTTTCCTTATTTTCCCTTTGCTTTTCAACTAATTTTTTTTTTTTGAAGTGGGGGGGAGGGAGGGTAGGACAGAAAGAGGAAGAAAAGAGAAGGAAATATACACCTAATCTTCTCTGTTTCCCTAAAGTGGAAGGCAAGGAATATAAACTAACTCATTTTAGCTTGAGGGTGTGGCTGTTAGCTCTAGCCTCATAATAAATTTGTTAAATACTCTAATAGGTCCATTTTCTCGCTGAGGTAGACAAAGGTAACAGTGCTAAAGGGACATCTGTCTAGGGAGAGATTACTACTAAATTGAGTCAAACTAGGAAAGTGTCAAGGAAAGCAATACACGTTGTGTACAGCAAAATACAGTGCTTCTATCATTTTTCTTCAGAGACAAATAATTTATTTTTGTGACTAGCAAAGGCCCTGCCCTTCCGTGTAATGTGGGAGATGTTGTGGCAACTCTTTCGTGTCTCACAGAGCCCAACTCCTGGCTGAAAGGCCTGGTTAGTCTGTATTGGTCTCCTTTCTGGTAAATAAAGATAAATAAAGTTATTTCTAAGTTTATTCAAAATATTTTTCAAGCCCCTATTATGAGGCATTACACACCGTAAGGTCTAAATAGTTGCCTTTATAGAAAAATGTTTTTTTAACCAGTTATACACAGTGCATTCTATTCAACTAGTGTAAAAGATATCATTCAAAAGTTAATCACTGATCTAGACATTCAAACCTCTATTCTATATTTCACCTCAATCTGTTTACAGCAGAGTTAAGGAAAACAATAGGAACACAACTGGGAGATGGGGGTGAAGCAAGGGAAGGAGCCATCAGGCAAAGAGCACAATGTAAATGCCAAACAACCTGAAAATGATGAGTTAAACCAAAGATAAAACAAAGCAGAACAACTTTTCACCATGGGGAAGCAAACATTCTAGCTTCTCCTTCTTCCACAGAAGATATTAACTTCAGTATTCCTGGGGGAGTTGAGCAACTACATGAGAAGTGTAAAGGCTTGTTAATCAGGAGTGGAATTACTTTGGGATACTGTAGCCCACTCCTTCATGGACCTTCCCTGGGTCTTAAAGTTATCTGTCATATGCACAGGAGTTAAAAGAGGGTCTGGGGCCGCTGCCGTGGCTCAGCAGGCAGAGCTCCGACCTGCCGTGCTGGAGGTCTGGAGTTCAATCCCTGGTGCCTCCTGCCCATATGCAAATTAAAAAAAAAAAAAAGAGGGTCTGTTTTTAAGGCTTAAATGAGAGATGAAGGACAAAATAAGAACAGAAACGAATATGTGGTTCTAGGGTAAAGAATTTCTTCGGTATCTTCGTGACCTTAACAAACGGGTTATGAAGCTGAGTGAACCCCAACAATCCTTCTAGTGGTAAGGCCACAGGGTTACTCTAACCTGCCCATCCTCCCAACCCCCACCACACCATGTATTCCCAGCATCATCCCCTTCTGACAACTGCCCCACCCCCCAGACACAGTGCTCTCATGGGATGTGCCACAGCCCTACATGAACCATACTCCTGTTTGCCCCAGGTGAGTAACCTAGTCGGGCAAGGTAACCTTTTAATGGGAAGTCAGTCTCTTTCCACGAGATAAAGCTCCAAGACAGAACACCTATGAAATGCAGGTGGTTAGATTTTTTTATCAGGTGGAGAAAGCTGGTCTGTGCAGAGAGGATGGAGTGGGTAAGCAGAGAGGTGCAGCAGGAAATGGAATGTCTTTATGGTGTGTATTCCTGGTTCCAGCTTTTCATGAGAACCTGCTGCATATGACCCTGCACCCTCCGCCTTTTCTCACAGCTTGAGTGATTCTTTCCTGAGAAGAATGTTCATTAAATCTTAGTTTTGTTGGAAGAAACAAGAGAATTCCAAAGAATGCAGAGGCTATATCCTAGGCTTCAGTGCTCCTGTCCTATGCTCCAAGGAAGGGCAGTTCAAAAGGTAGGGCTAGGACACTGCTACTCTTAACCTTTTAGAGGGCCTAGTAAACACTGGGAATGGGGCCACGCCCTTTGGGGCTGGAGATCTGAAATGTGTTTTTAAGTGACAGAGGTAGAAACAAAAAAATATTTAAATGTTTATACTCACAAATTTGAGAATAAAGTTCAACATTACATAAGCAAGTGCAAATTAAGCACAATTTATTTTTTTGTACTTCCCTTGGATATTTTTGCTTTAAAACTTAGAAGAGGTATATGGAAAAGTAAGTATCAGGATTATATATTATATAAATACATGAGTTTTAAGCCCTTTCATAAGAACCATTTAAAAACTGAACTCCTCAACTTCTCTTTCTTCAGCAGATCCTGAGAAGCTTATATGTGAGAGTGGAGGAAGAGGAGGAAGAAAAAGGTGCTTAAATTTAGAATCTCTCCTTTCAAGTTTCCAACTCAAAGAAAAGTAGAACATTTTAGAATCAGAGATGCAATTAACACCATAGCTCTCATTAAGAGGGGAAAAAAGCCAACACAACATACTAAAAACCTTTCGGTTCCAAAGAAGGAACAGTAAGCTGTCTGGCTCCAGAGCATGCCTCACAATCAGGAGAGATACCCTGAGGATGTGATGGACAGCCTTGCATGCTTAGCACCAAAAAATGAGAGGAAAAAGAGTCAGGAAGGATCAAGAAACACCTAGTTATGTGATTGCTAAAGAAAAAGACAATTTATTATCTGAACCAGGACAATTTGGGAAGTGAAAGTGAATTATGTAGGGACAATATGCATAAACCTGGACTTTCCACAGCAAGCAAAGACATCTGGTCACCTCTAGTAAATGGTGACTACCTTGCCTACTCTATAACCAAAGGGCAGTCAGCTTCATATAAACGATCTTGTTTCCCCTTGATCTACCAAGGGCAGAACTCCCTCCACTTAAAAGCAGGGTGACATGTGCAGTAGCTTAGACTTCAATCTGTAAGTCACCTATACATTCCGCCATTTTCATACATAGGTCCTGTGACTAAGCATGTAATCAATTTGCACATGCCCAATAATTAGATCACCTCTAATTACATAATCTGGGGCCATTGTGCTCATTATCCTAAACCCTGCCCATCTTCTCTAATAAAACTATAAGAATTACTGCAGTTCAGGGAGACAGATTTTGGGCTGACAGGCCATCTGCTCTCCTACTACACCTAATAATAAACTCTTTCTCTCTTTGGGAAAAAAAAAAAACCTGGGTGACCTGTGCACAAATATTTGTTTGTGGTGGTAAATATGTCTTTCTGGACAATATTTGATATTTCAAATCAGTAAATACCTGCAATTCACTAGGTTTATGGAGGAAGATCTGTTTTGCAGCCATGTCATTGAATTACTAACTCTTCAACTTTTCACTAATTTGTTCCAGGTCAGGTGGTTAACCAGCTGCCAGTTTCCCCATAGCACACATTTCAATATTATGATTCTTCCTACCCTGCTCTCATCATTTAAGGAATCAGAACATGCTGATCTGATTTTCTCAACAGCCCAACATCTCATCCAAGCTTCTCTCTCCCCTGAACCTTTGAGGTACTTTACCTGGGCTTAGGCACTTTTGTATTTGAAAATTATACGAAATTCATCTCATGAATGCCCCTGGGCACCATGCTCATGTACCCTTCACAAGGTTGGATGGTAAATGAAAATCAACGGTGAGAAACTGTACTGGTGTACACATGAGTTTAAAACACAGATGAGGTAGGAGGTGTCTCCTAAAACTTAAGACTGACTTTGATAAAACAAACTATAAAACTTCTGAGCTCTCCTGTTAAAGAGATGACTTCCCTAGGCTTCTAGTTCTCTCTCTTTTCATCAGTGAGATATTCTTAGCGTTAACTCAACCTTCTTTAGGTTTGTGATACTTTATCAAATGGGCTGTACTAAGAAAATCAGTGCAGCATAAATTGATAAAATTTAATTTGCTTGAATATCTTTAATAATTCAAAGACTTAGGTGCAAACTCTATTAACTTCATCCACCCAAGAGCTAAAATAACTATTTTTTAAACCTCACAATTCACCTATTTAAAGTGTACAATTCAGTAGTTTTTATTATATTCACAGAATTGTGCCACCATCACCATAATCAATAAAATAGCTAGATTTTTTTAAAGACACGGAAGAGCAATTATGGTAAGGGAGAAATATTTATTTTTTGCTGGTTTAAGGGAAACGAACATCTTAAAAATCTAGATTCATATTGTACCAAACTATTTTCCAGAAAAACTCTACCTAAACTGTACGAATTTGTGTTGTCTCAACGTCTCAAAGCATACCTACCTGCATTAAGCATTATCACATTTTACAAATTTCTATTTAACAACTTTCCTCCTTGTTTGCTTACATTTATTTTATTTAGGCACTACCTGTGAATTTATCCAGTGTTTTCATCTTTAACTTACTTAAAAGACAGCGTGTTTCAAAGGTTAAGAGCATAAGCTCTTAACAGATCTAAGTTTAAACCCCAGGTCTGCCTTTTAATAGAGATAGGCACCCAAATTCTTGAGCAAAACTTTCACCTTCTGAATCTCCATTATTTATAAAATGGTAGAACGATGGTTAAAATTTTCACTTGAATAACACGTCCAGAGCAGAATTTAGAACATAAGAGAAGGTCACTAGACTCCTGGACTTCCGGCAAAATGGCAAAATAGGAGAGGCTGAGTTCACACCAGCTCCACACAACAATGAGAGAGGCAACAGACCTGAAGAACGACCTGACAGTGGTTCCAGGGTGTGAGGGATTATAGCAGGTCTACGACCCTACATAGTGAGGCCCTTAGAGAAAAACTGGAGAGAAAGAACGGGGTGAATGTATTCGTTAACAACTCTGCCTACCCCTGCAGCTGACTTAGGAAGATGTTCCCTTCACCTCTGTAGCTGGGAGTTTCCATGGTGAACTTGGAAGATAATAGATGTGCTTTTCCTGTGCACAGACTCCACTTAGCCAAGGTATAATGCCTACTCCCTGCCCCCATGACACACTGCTGTGGGTACCTGTTTTTGGGGGGACAAAGACCAGAGGGCCCTTCCCTGGGGAGGAGAGGGAATGCAGAGTGGTGCCAATATGACTTGTTAGGTTCCTGATACAGCTCCTCTTCTCTCACGGAGGACCAGAGACTGCGGGTGTGTGTGTGGATGGAGAGGTGAAGCCAGGAAGCCAGCCAAACTGAGGGTCATGACTGGCCTCTAGACATTGTTCCTGTAGTCAGGGACAAGAAGAATGAAGAGAGCCATTTGCTGGGAAGAAGCGAGAAGTGCAATTTGACAAATGACCTATCTGCTCAGCTCTCAAAGAAACCTCAAAGAAGAAGTGAAATGTCCCAAGATAGGGACTTGGTTTCAGGGAGAAGAACTGAAATCCAAAAGGGATCTTCAGGGAAGGAAATAAATCTGCAAAATAACCTTACCAAGACACTGAAATGCCCTATCTACTACAGAAGATCATAAAGCATGTGAAGATATAGGCAGATATGGCTCAGCTAAATGACCAAATTAAATTACCCGAGGGGACATAGATTTTGAAACAACTAATTAAGGTTGTTCATAACAACATAAAGGATTACTAGAAGTCACAGGAGGAGCATAAAGAAGAATCTGAAAGAACAGAAAAGTATAAGATATCACAGAGATGAAAGATACTGTAGACAAAACAAAAAGTATATTAGAGACTCATAACAGTAGATTTCAACAAGCCAAAATAAGAATATGCAAATGAGAAGACAGGACAACTAAACCTGAAAATTCAAAAGAACAAATGGCAAGAAAAATGGAAAAAATGCAACTTGATCTCAGGGAAATTATGACAGACACATGAAGCTTACAAATAAAAGAATTACTGGTGTCCCAGGAGGAGAAGAGTGAAGGGACAGGAAGACTAGTTGAAAATCCTTATAAAAGACACAAACATACAAACCAAACAAGCCCAACGAATCCCAAGTAGAATAAATCCAAATAGGCTTACTCCAAGACATATACTTATCAGAATGTCAAATCCTAAAGAGAAGCAAAAAGTCATGAAAGCAGCAAGAGAAAAGAGATTTATCACACACAAGGGAAAACATGTAAGACTGAACTTAGACTACTCAACAGGCACCATCTAGGCAAGAAGGCAGTGGTATGATATATTTAAGATTTTGAACAAGAAAGATTTTTCAGCCAAGAATTCTTTATCCTGCCAAGCTGTCCTTCAAAATTGAGGGGGCAATTAAAATCTTCACAGATAAACAATGGCTATGAGAATTTGCCAACAAAAGACCTGCCCTACAAGAAACACTAAAAGGAGGGTGTAAGGGTAGTTTACTGGTAGAATTCTCACCTGCCAGGCAGGAGACCTGGGTTCGATTTCCGGCCCATGCACTGCCCCTCATCCCCCCACCCTCCAAAAATTCAACAAATGGTGCTGCAACAAAGGGATAATCATATGGAAAAAGAATGAAATGTGAGCTCCACTAACAGCATACAAAAAATATATAATTAAAGGGAACTTTGGTGACTGAAAAAAGACAGAGGGATGTCTGGAAGAGGATACAGAATTGAAGGGTATTAGCAAGGGTAACTTAAAGGATAAAAAAATGAGAGAGGGAAAAGTTTATATCTGACAAATAAAAACTATAGACAGCTATAGTAATGTTAGATACAATGGATTCCTGAAACAAAAAACTTGAAAAGGGGCATACGGTGGCTCAGTGGCAGAATCCTTGCCTGCCATGCCAGAGATCCATGTTTAATTCCCAGAGCCTGCTCATGCTGAAAAAAGACTTGAAAATGTTCAGTAACATAGATCATTACTATAGCAGAGTTGATATTTATGATAATTTTCTACTAGATATTTTGAGAATGTGCACAGTTTTGGTAGCTAATCAAATGGTATTTAAGATAGTGTTTAATATTGGAATTTAAGAAACTCTGATATCTGTATCTGTAGATTTTTTCCTTGTTTGTTTTAAACTGGTTTATGAAACATACTGTACAAACACAGGCTTTATAATGATTTAGATATTTTATTTAAATATGCCTATGGATATAAGCTAGCCAAGATATTCATTTTTGGTGGTTAATATTTTCATGTTAATTGTAAAAATAGTTGTAACTTAAAAAAGAGGTTACTGATAAATGGTAGCTAACAGTTTTGTATGAGCTTTTTACTATATTGAGACATTAACCTTTTGCCTATCATCAGGAAAACTTTTTCACAAGTTTGTCTTAGTTTTTTTTCCCTTTTGATCATCTGACAGCACCAAAAATAAGGCTGCTTCCTCATCTGAAGGTCTCATAAAATTTAGTTTACAGTTTTCTTCACATAAATCTGAAGAATTTCCAGGTAAGCTCCCCACTGCTCCCCAGACATTTCATCTTTGTTTGTTGCTATAATGAAGAATTTTTTCTCACAATAATTTTTAACTGGATGCTGCTAGCAAGGAAAAAGCTACCAATTTTTAAATATCTTTATATTAATACACAGCTATCTTACTGAACTCATTTTTAGTTTTTCAGGATTCTCTTGATTAGCCTAGGTTTAAAACCATGACCATCAGCAAATATTGCTATTTTCCACCATCTTTAATAACAGCTATGATTTTTATTTGATGATTCTTGCATTGGGAGGGGTTATATCAAATATCCAAGGTTTTATTAGCATCCTTGTTTTGTTTTCTGAATTTAAGGGGAACTCTAACAGTGTTTTCTCATTTAGTAGGTTGTCTGCTGTTGGCTTAAGAAGAATATGTATTCTTTAATCTCCTATTAGCTTTTAAAGAGTTCATAAATCAAGAAGAAGTGATGAATTAACATTGTTATTATCTTGGCTCATAATGTGATGATAAAGCCTGAAGGTTAAATATCTATTCTCTAGAGCCTGACCCCCAGGGTTCGAAACCAGTCCCTGTGACTTATTAGCAATATCCTTGGGCAGAAAGTAAATAAGTAAATAAATAAATAAATAAATATCCTCGGGCAGGCTAATTAGCCCTTCAGACTAAATTTCTTAATCTGTAAAATGAGGGTAATAATATTAATAACAACCACCACCACCACCTCCTATGTTTGTTGTGAGAAATAAATGAGACAACACAGGTAAAATGCTTAGAACAATACTTAGTGCACACAGTGAGTGCCACACATTATCTGCTATCATTTGCTCTCTGATACACTATGCTACCTTAACACATTTCCTAACACTAATAACGTTTGTATTTTGGGGGGGGTATATCTGTTTGGCTGTGGTGAATTATTTTTCATTATACTATTTAATTCAATTTGATAGTGTGTTACTGAGGATTCTCATGGTTACGTCCTTAAGTGAAACTGGAATACAGTTTCTTCCTTTGTAATATCTTATTAGGTTGCCATTCTATACTTTATGGCTTGTAAGTGTTTTTGTTAGTTTTATAACGAATTTAATATCATTCAACTTTTTCTAGGCTCTAGAATAAATGAGATAATTTTTTTCAAAATACAGAAGAGCATATAATCTCTATCTATCTGAATAGAAGAACATATAATCTCTATCCTATCTGAACCTGGAGTGCCCCGCCCCCCCTTCTTCCTCACTCATTTTTAGTTGGAAGGTCACGAATAGTTTTTAATATATTCCATAATTAAGGATCTATTCAAGCTCTCTACTTATTAAGACAATTCTGAAAAGCAATTTCACTTTCAACACTGGATCTTTCAAAGTTGTACAATACATACAACTTTAGACCCAGTGTCTCCCTGGCCACTTTCTTCTGGATGTACCTATATGTTTGTTCCTCCTTCTCCTCTACTTCTTATTTCTTTCTCTTTCAACTAAAACACACACACCTCTATAAAAGACACCCTTGCCCTTTTTAAATACCTATGGGATATCTGTATACAATCTCCTATATGAAGCACTCTCATCCCTGTCTTCTTTTCAAAACATTTAATTTAAAAAGTGGGGAAATGTCCATTCAAGATGGGTCTTTATCCACTTGCTGGAGTACTTTAAGGGAGAGCCATTCTGGAGAGAGTTCAGAGCAGAGAGAAGCTGAGAGGGAAAAAAAATAGCCCAGGAGAAGGAAGAAGGACACAGAGGAGCTGAGAGAGCCACTCTGAAACCAACCCAGGAGAGAAGGGCAAGCAGACATCACTATGTGCCTTCCCACGTGTCCAGCACCCCGGACACCACAGGACTTTCTTCAGTGAAGGCAGCCTCTTGTTGATGCCATAGTTTGAACATTTTTATGGCCTTAGAACTATAATTTTGTAACCTAATAAATCCCCTTTGAAAAAGCTAGGGAAAAAAAGTGGGGAGAGGGAGCTTTCATAACTACAAAAAGAGAAGTCCTCCGAATTACCATCCCAAACGTTTTTAGCTTCTGTAAGGAAGGAGTGTGCTCTCTTGGCATCTAGCCCTCTTCCCATGAACTCAGCTTCTAAACATGATCAAGACTAACCCTTGAGTAAGTAGATGGGTTATGACCAATTTTAGAGAGTAGGGATGAATGATTTCAACAATATAAACTAGGAAATTATTTCTCTTGCTCTGTGCACATACAGGAAGATGGTAACAGTTCCTAGCTCCTCCTTGGCTACTTGGGAAGGCAAGGTAAAGGTATGTGAGACACTATCTGTGACTAATCTGCAATATACGGCTTAGGAGAACATAGCTATGTTCTAATAAAATGAACATTAAGTAAAATGATCTTGTAAAAACATCAAAATGATTTTCAAGTACCTAGAAAATATTCAAATTTAAATTGCACAAGTTAATATTTCTCAGATAATTTCAAATATGGATGAAACTACAAGTCCTTTTGGATATTCATTTCCTGCCTCTATCCTAATCCAAGACACTCAAGAGACTCTTATTAAGAAACGAAATAGTTAATAAACAGGTTACAGCTTCTAGAAATCAAAACTTAGCTAAGGACTCACTAGCTTCTAGAATGTACCCAGCAATAAATACCAAGCTCAGTCTCTATGATTTGTGGATTTTACCTTTTCCTTTTTTGGGAAAACAATACATTCACCTCTCTAATCTTCCTGCACTGCTTCTTTCTTCACAGCTCCTCAAAGATCACTGACAGCAACTTAGTAACATGAACGTTCTCTCACACCCTGGGATATGACACATCCTGACCAGGAGACTCAACCTCATCTGCCTCTGTAACAGAAATGTTCTAGGATGCTACATCCCAGTATCATATGGAAGCAGCAGCAAAATATGATGGTTTACAAGTTCAAGCTTTGGGACTAGACTTTCAAATCCAGGGCCTCCTTCTAGGTGTATGACTCTAGACAAGCTACTTAGTTTCTATTTTTCTGTTTATTCACCAGCAACAGGGAAGAGTAAATGAGTAAAAGATATGAATAAAAAAATAAATAACAGGGGGAACAAAGGTTAAAAAAAATTGAGTAGATTGAAGTACTAGTGGTCCATGAGAGGGAGGTGTAAGGGTTATGGTATGTATGAGTTTTTTCCTTTTTTCTTATTTCTTTGTCTGGAGTGATACAAATGTTCAAAAAAATGATCATGGTGTTAAATACACAACTATGTGATGATATTGTGAGGTACTGATTGTACGCCATGTATGGAATGCTGGTATGTCAAGAATGTTTATATGTTTGTTTAAGGTTTTACAATAAAAATATTTTTAAAAATACACACACACACACACACACACACACACACACACACACACACACAGCAATACAGTCTAAAGCTCAGCAACTGTGAGTCCATTTGTATCCACAAAGCAAAACAACTTTAAGGGGGGCCTTTTGGCTATTTTAGAACTTATTATTTCAGAAGGCTGATATCACAACAAATGATACATCCAGCCACAGATCAAAAGTATGCAGGTTCACTGGTAGGATGTTTCAACACCTCCAGTCTTAAAATATTTTTGAAAGTATGTATGGTACATCAGGAAGAGTCCGTAGCAGGGTTAGGGAACAGGGAATTAAGGCTTAAATTATAAAGAGTTTCAATTTGGCATGAGGGAAAAGTTTTAGTAATAGATGGTAGTTATGGCAGCACAACACTGTGAATATAATTAACAGCACTGAATTATATATTTGAATGGGGTTAAACGGGTATATATGTTACTAGAATAAAAATTTTAAAAATCCATGGGACTGCACAACATAGAGAACCTTAGATAATTAAAAGGAAAAAAGAAAGCTAAAACGAATTGGGCAGTTAGCACATTTCAGAAACACTGTGTTAAAAGCATTTCTTACCTAATCCTCACGACTGCCTTATGCATAAATTCTACTGTCTTAGAAATGAGAAAGCTGAGGCAGAGTGGGCATTAAATTCCCATCCAAGGACACACAACCATGTTCTAAACCTTGGAATTCTGAGGCCGGAGCAACTCCTCTTTCTCCACACTGAGCTTAGTCTTTTCACTTACAGAACAGTTTACACTATCTTCTCATTCTA
>PVIY010031829.1:0-29579 GCA_004026745.1 Myrmecophaga tridactyla | reverse complement strand
AAACACCCTACACTGCACAACACAGGTCCCACAACAAAAGAATGATCCAGCCCCAAACATCAAGAATACAAAGGCCCAAGAAACCTGGATTAGAGTATAAAAATGGGTAATTTACCAGCCCACTCTTGCATAAACCTTCAAAGAGACTCTCGCTTCATTTTAATTTAATTTCTCAAATGCCTTCAAGATTCAAGGAGGTAAAGAAATATCACTTAAATGAGGTGGTTGTGAATGAGACACTAAGGTACGGTGAGGATTGTGACAAATCTGAGCATAAATGTTCAGTAAAGTTATTCTATGCTTTAAAATAACACAGTGCTGGCCAGACAAAACATGAGAGCTGGCTGAATTTAGCCTGCGGACCACTCATGGTCAAACTCTAGTTTGTTTTTTGTTTGTTTGTTTTTTTGTTTTGGGGTGCATGGTCTGGGAATTGAACCCGGGTCTCCTGCATAGTAGGCGAGCATTCTACCACTGAACCACCTGTGCACCCCAAACTCTAGTTTAAAAGAGATTATCAACTTAAATAAAACAGAAGATTATCAGAAGACACAGTCCAGCCTATTCTCTTAGGGTCTATGGGACTTCCTGAGTCCTAAGACTGGGGAGCAGGACTAAAAACTGGTCAGTTAAAGAGAATGGACTAGGGACCAGCTGAGGGATCTGGCTCCAGTCAAAAATGGCCTCAGGTATAGCATGCTAAGAGCAAGGGTCAAGTTCAGAAACCTTGGAGGTGAAAACCTCGAACCTCCCATCACTGATCCCTTTTCTAGGGAAACCCAGTGGACACAATGCCATATAAGTGATGTCATTATTTTAAGATGATGCCATTCTCATAGAACTTTAGAATTTTTCACCCAGAAGATGGCTTATTCTATGTTGAACACACTGTTTCACACAAGAGGAAACAGAGGTCCAGGAAGTTTAAGAGAATTGTCAAGACTATCCCAATCCAAACCTAAAATCTACCAGTATTTCCTTTTCCTCTGTGCAATTGCTAAACACCACCAAAAATATGGAGAGGATTGCATTCAAGACCAAACTCTCTACTGAATATAAATAAGTTATGCACATTATACATAAATGCTAAATTTAAATTTACTTGACATCATTCTCTTTCCCCCTCAGAAAAATCATTAACATGTTTGCTCCTAGTCACTGTTATTAAGATTTCTTTCCCACCTCCTAAAGAATTAAAAGCAGGTTAAATGTCTCTAGCCCTCCTTTCAAGATCAGACTTACAGGGGAAAGCCAAATCAGCAAATGGAAACAGAAGCAGAAGGAAGACTAGAAATTAATATCCCTATGTCTATGCATGCTTTCTGCTGGAAGAGTTCCTGGCCTGAAGAGACAGTATAAACAAAGGCAATCCAGAGGGAAACAAATGATAAGTGAAACCCAATAACTCCCTCTGTCCTACTCTCCACCTACTTCCCCCAACGGGTTCCATCAGAAAAGCAATCTGAGCTTAGGAGAATTAAAATGTAAGCAGCTTTCTCTTGGCTGCAACACAGTTCCCTCTTCTGAGGAAGGACTCTGTTGAGGGGGTGGAAAGGGAAATGTCAGTGGCTGTGTTTCTTCTGATATGAAACCTGGTAGCCTGGGGACAGCCTGGGGACAGTCACCTCACTGCCTAGAGAGGCACTGAGAGCAGGGAATCAGTTCACTGGTTTGCCAGCCTCAATGTCCATTCCAGGGGTTGGACTCAGGAATGGCAGGATGCAGAGAAGAGGTAACCAGGAACAAGGCTGAAAGGAAATTGGGTCAAGCTAAAAATCATGTACGTTGTCTTTTCTTTTTTTTTGTAATTTTCTGTAATTGTTAATCAACTCCTCAACAGAAAATGTTATAGGCAAGGCAGTTTCTTGCCATAGTTCCTTGCCAATTCTATAATTACAAGTGTCACCTACTTGTAGGATCTCAAATCCTAAATGGGACAAAGAGGTGTTCTAGTCCTCTTCAGTCTCCACTCTTGATTTAAGAAACATAAAAATATGAAAACAGTCTGCTTAGTTAACATCCTGAGAATGCAGTGTGCTCAGTCTCAGTCACCGGCTTCCATTCCACCACTTATTCATTCCATACCCTCTATGACTCTCAACTCGAATTACCAGAGAGGGCTCAGCAATGGACAAAAAGGCACCTTAAATGTAAACACTATTGCTACTCACAAATGAGAAGGGAAATGGTTAAGTTGTTTGTTTTGCCATCATAATCCTAATTCTAATAAAAGCCACTAATATTGTGTAACTACTGCTGCATTTAAAAAGAAAAGCCTAAATTGTGCCTTGAACAAAATGATATGGCACTGTCTGTATTCACAATTTTACCAACTTTCAAAAGTAAGGTAAAGAATACAGCAAGGTACTTTAAATGGTTTAAGTTTTCCATTTTATTTTCTTTTACTTCTCACAGTAAGTTCTGCAATACATTCTCGGGGTTTCAAAGGGCCCCTCCCTCTGTCACAGAAGTGCAGGTTCTGACTTAGCTAATGTCTTAATATTTCACTGCTCAGTTTTAGCAAATCTCCATAGATGAATAGAAATTTAAGTCTAGGCACATATGAACAATCTATCTCACCTGCTGAAGAATGATGTTGACTACTGAGATAAATTGAATAATACACTCCAGAAAAAAAAATGTTCTTAACCTTAATCCAGTCCTGTAGTTGTGAACCCATTATAAATAGGACCTCTCAAATATGTTATTTTTAGTTAAGGTGTGACCAACTGTGCAGGTTGGGCTTTAATCCAATTACTGGAGTCCTTTATAAACAGAATAAAATTCAGACATAGACTGAGAAACCATGAGAAGAGCTGGAAGTTGGAAGTCAAGGAAACCCAGGAGACAAAGGAGAAGACACCAACACGTGCATTACTATGTGACAAAAAAGTCAAGGACTCAAGGATTTCTGACCATCAGCCTCAGAACTCCACAGTCTTTGGGGAGAAAGCACCGCCTTACTGATGTCTCCATTTTGGACTTCTCCTAGCCTCAGAACCATGAGACAATAAATTCCCATTGTTTAAGCCAACCTATTGGAAGGTATTTGTGACTGCAGCCAGGAAACTAAGACAAATAACATCCTTGACTCTTCTTCTAGGTGCAAATCTGCAGAAGCTTTATGGAGGAAGAGTACTGACCAGAATGGCACCAAAACTCACACGAATGATGACTCTCACACTCCCAAGAAAGGAAAGAGACCAAGGCTGTGGGCTTTGGAAAACTGCTAGAAGCTGTCCTGATACAAGTGACCTTTGTAGGAGGGCATCTGTTAGAGACATGCAATTCCTTGGCAACATTTCTAGCAATGCCTTGCCTCTTGTGTTCAGCAGAAGGTAAAACTCCCACCAGTTCATTTTATAATATTACACATTCTTTTGCCTCTAGTGGTGATGGCTTTGCACTGATATGTCCACAATATATTGTCTAGTCTCCTTTGTGACCAAGAGTATAATTGAGTTTAAAATAAAAACAAAATGGAAAACAACAACTGAGATTACAAGTACAGTCTGTGGTTCCAAAACAAAGGCAAAGCTAACCAATGCCCTAGACCTGGTTCTTACATCACTGAAGAACTGAATTGAGCCAACAAGCCAGAATAGAAGAACCTATTTCAAAAAAAAAAAAAAAAAAAAAAAGAGCATCTGAATTTCTCAGACAATGCCCAAAGCTGGAATCTGGGCTATTTTCTGTTGGAAGTCTAAATTCAGAAAGGACATCAGATTGGCAATGTCTTTACCAGACACACTGCAGATATTTTCTTCAGAAATGAAAAGGACAAAGACCAGTTTAATAGATGACCCTAATTATGTACCTGTCAGAAATACAGGCAACCTTCAACTCCAATCCTGGTGTAATTTATAGAACAGAATGAGCTCAGGTTATTAGTAAAGGTGAATGACATACTTAGGAAGTGTAACAAGACGAATGAAAAAAAAAAAAACCTCTGAAACCAATATATGCTGAATGAATATTATGTTTGAAAAGCCTAATAGCTAAAAAGCTTTTTCTTTTTCTTTTCTCTTCCTGGTAACATGCTCTTACTGCATAACTTCCCTATTATTTCCCTAAATGATATGCTGTGTATTTTTGTCAATTGTCTTTACTGAATACTGTTAAAGGGGCACAATATCCAGTTTTAAGCCAAAAGGAAAAGACCTACTCTAAGTCAGGAAATCACACCAAATACACTGGATATTGAATTTAGTTCCCTAGTTTTACACATTTAATTCACAATAGTGGCTATGGTTTAAGAAAATTACAATTGTATATTTGGTACCATATTTGTTCCATTATAAAAATAAACTCTCTTCTAAGGTGTGTGTGTGTCAAGGAGGGGAAGGGGCGAAGCTTGTTTTAAAATCTGAGATTATCCAATATTAGATTACGTGTTTGCTGTTCAAGTTTTTATTATTCAAAAGAACTTTCCCAATTCATGTTAAAAGACAACAGGGACCCATGTATGGACAGCACGTGTGTGAAGATTTCTCAATAAAAATATTAAAAAAAAAAAAAAAAAGACAACAGGAGTAGGAAGCTAGGAAATTATGGGCCTAAAGTCTCAATGCAGACTTCTGCAGCCCTGTTCTATTAGAAAGGGCTTCTCTTCAATAGGGGATTCAACCTACTGAAAAGTTATCTCAGTTAACTAACAGGGCTTACTTTTGGACAGACTCTAAACAGATTTAGAAGTGGAGTATAAGAACATTTCCTTTTTCAGTTAATTTGCCTATTGTTCAGATACCAAAAAGGAGGGTGTTCAAAAGTTTTATCATTCAAATACTCAAATGCAACATTTTAAATCTATACATACCGGAAATTCAGAGGTGAAGTGATAGTACGGTGTGTAAACGCTAGATTGCCTGGGTCCTAAACCCGGTTTGCCACCTACTTAGCTGTGTGACCTAAGCAGGACAAGTTTCTTAAATTCTTCATGCCTCACTCTGCTCATCTTTAAAATGATGGTGACAGTGCCTCACAGGGCTGTTGTGTGAAGTCAGTGATTTAGTCCACATTAAGCTTTAGAAAGGGCCTGGCATAAGATAAGCACCTCACATCTGTTGACTACTGGTAACACATTAGCTGTAAGTGTTAAATTGTATGGTCAGGCTAAGGAGGAAGGAGCAGATGTAGGCAGTGAAAGTTGAGGCATAGGCAAGGAAGGTTTCCTAGACACTGTGGCACTCAGCTGGATGTGAAAGCACTAAGAGAAAGTAGACAGCAAGGGATGCACCTTCCAGATAAGAGGGGCCGTTATTTCAGAAAGTCAGAGATGCAGGCAAAAACTAGGAGTGCTCACACATCAACACAGAAAGTAAGTGGATCAAAGCCAATGGTGTAACTGGTAATCTCAGATGGGTGGAGGTGAAGGAGAGAGGATTCTATACAGTAGTTACCATGCTCTTAGGATTTAATTCTTAGACACATGCACTACAGATTCAAGCCCTCTCTGAAATGCTCATTTTTCTACTCCTGGAACTGTAGAAAGGATACCATAAAATAAAATTTTCAGCTGCAAAGAGTCGGCTAGGGCAAAAAATGTAGGTCACCAAAATCAGCTTGCACCTCATCTTCATCTGTTCCTTTCTCAGCGGAGGTACTAGAGGTGCTCTGAAGGAAAGAGGAGAGCTTTAGGTCCACCTTTACGTACAAATCTATCAGCAGCCCTCTACACAACCTACGTAAAAAAATCAGTACTGTTGCTAAGTGAATGTTAACTTCAAGAGGGGTTCCCTCTGTCCAAGCCTGCCCTGCAAATTTGACCTTATAGAAAGTCTGTCAATGTCCCTGCCCTCCTTAGTGATTTCTGAAATGGTACCTGTGCTATCTTTTGCCTCCTATTCTTAAACTTCAAGCTCTTGGGGAAACCACTAAAAACAGATGCAGTGAGTTTTAAAATATATATTCACTTAGATTTCTTCCTTTACCAAGTGAGAAAATGTAGTACCAAAAAATTGGCAGAAGCCCACATTTCACATCCAAAGAAAAACCTCAGAACAAAATAGAAGAATTTTCATTTGTGGTTGATGCCTTCTTTAGAGAGAGAACCAGTTTGTTAATCTAAGTTGACAAAGTTACTTTGTTTCCTGCAATAAGGCAACACCTGGAAACATGGGGCGGGTGATACAAAGGCAAAGGGTACCCCAAGAAGTTACAAGTGCTAATGATTATTTCTTGAATGAACACCTAGGGTTCTCAGTACTATGTTGGAAAGCTTGTTTCCCCGTATCCAGCAGCTGCAACTTTTAAGTGATTTCACAGAAGACCTAAAGTTTCTCAAGCCAAAGCCACTCTTTATAATACCCGCAAAATATTTACAAAATGAAACACTTTCCATCTTAGCTGTATTTTTTGTAACTACCTTATTTGTTCTGATGACCATAGCACCAACACTAAAAGCAGCTTTTTAAACAAAGTAGCTCAAATAAAACCACACACAGACAAACATATTGCAAACATTCAGAGAATATCCACAAAACGAAAAGGTAGGATTCAAATTCCTTGGTACCTACTCACCAAGCTCCTAAATGGACATAACCCACTGCACTCTCTTTACCATCACACCTCCTAATTTATACTTGCAAATACCCACAGAATATGGGTGAAACAGAATGTTATAAATATTGGACAGATGCTCACACCCTGTTCTTTTCTCACATCTGCCAGCCTAGGACAACTGATCTTGTTTATAGAACCCCACCCCAAATTTGAGAACTATTGTCTCCCAGCTCTTCTCCTCAACTGGTGCCCAGAAGCTGTTGGTGCCTGCCACAAGTCTTGGTCTCTCCCTCTATTCTCATGTCACACACCTCCTGGGAAAGTTATCTAAGTCATCTATAAAACAATTGAGAGAAATCTAGAAGCATCTAGTTTGAGGTAATGACAAGAAATTGTAACTAAGAAGAAAATAGTCTATAGAGGTGAATTATTCCAAAATCAAATAATTATGAAATACATCTCTCTATTTCAAGCACATAGAAGACTCTTTATACTTCAAGTTATATGTGACATGGAGAGTTTTGGTTTATGCTGAAATGAAACTGCTCGGCAGAAAGCAATTTAGGGGAATATTACAATCAATGACATCAATTAATGATACCAGAGCAAAGAATATAGACCTTGGGTCTCCAATCACAGCTCTACTACTTACTATTCATTCAACAAATAGGTATTAAATATCTACCACTGGCCAAACACTACTCTAAATGCCTGAGAGGTAGGGATGGACAAGACAAAGACCCTGCCCTTAAATAGCTTACAGTCTTGGTAGGAGAGGTTAAAAAAAAAAAACAACAGAAAAATGAAGGAGATTTTAGCTAATGATGTTCTCGGTAAATAATAAATGGGCAGTCAACTTCTGATTCTGTTTCCTCATGGGAGATATAATCACCTATTAAACAACAATTTCTGTGATAGTGCACCTTAGCACAAAACGTCAGCAGAGAAGAAACAAAATATTTCTATATTACAAATACACTTAATGCATTTCATTAAGAATATGTGAAAAGGCAAAACCTCAACAATTTGCTCTAAGATAAAAATATAAATAGAAGTCCTGCTACTGGGAGTAATAATCATTGCCTTTCCCACTTTGAAGAGTTCACATAAAGATCCAGGCCATTCTCCCATACAAGTAAGACCCAGAGATATTAAATGATTTGCCCAACACAACAGTGTCAGAAGCTGGGTTGAAACCCTCATCTTCAGGTGACTTTAAGAAAAAACAAAAACAGACCATGTCCTTTTCAGAGTGAGGGATTTCATACAAAGAATCAATTTTAAGAAACCCTCCAGGCCCCTCTTCCAACATTACCAAGGAGGGGACCTCGGAGTCTACCCCGAAGTAAAAGGGGTAAATTATAATAACACTGTCCTAGCTCCCAGCCCAGTGTTTCACCCTCATGCACCCCTATCCTCTAGGCAAGCCTTTAGATTTTATGAGGGCCTCGAATGACAACAGTAACTTCCATAATTCAATTTCATAATCAGAGGAAACTCGTTTTCAGTTACTAATTGTCCCTAATCACTTCCAGTCAGGTGCACTTGAAGCAAATAGAGGACTTTTCCTGGCGACTAGGGCGTTCTCATAACGCAGAAGTACTACAGTGTTCCTACACGAGAAATCTGCCTCCAACACTACAAGCTACTTATTGCGAAAATGCTGCAGCTAGCCTGAAAGAGGAAAGCTATCTTTCACTTGTAACGTCCAAGGTCTCGAGCTCCAAATTCGAGGAAGATAATAGATACGAAAAGAGAGGAGAGGATTTGGGGTCTAAGAACTGCGTCCAAGCACAAGAGAATGGAGAGTCCTCGGGCCATGCAAGGGGAGAGGAGAAGCGAGCAGCTGGGCCGGGGGCAAGCACTTGACCACACCCTCTGGCCACGCCCTCCCAGCTGCCCGCAGAGCCGCAACTAATCGAAACTGCAGTGGAAGCTGTAAAGATTCCGAGAGCAGGAGTCGCCATGGCAACCGGATTCATCTTGCCCGCAAACTCCGCTACAATTCACTCCATTCTCAAGAAACTACCAGCCCAGTGAAAGGAAGGGACCTGCAATGATGAGAGTAAAACGGTCACGGGTAGTATTGGTTCTTGATGTTCTCCGGAGAGTGAAGGTAGGATGGGCATAGGGAAAATGGAGAGTGTGTATCTATCCTGGGCACACTAAAATCTTTTATGGTGGCGAGAGCCCAAACACCCCAACCCAGGTTTGTGAGCTCCTTGAGGTGGGTTTGACGAATGTGAGTTAAGAGAACGTATGAAGGTGCTAGGGTCAGGGAGAGGACATGTGGAAGACCTTACAGTTCTCGGGCCTCACGCTTATCTTTTGGTCCGAGGACAAGCAGATCGCAAGCTGTTGGCTTTTCAGCACCATCTGGGAAAACCCGATTATCCAGCTCTCTTGCCCCACAGTGAGCCTTATCATTCGACTTTCCACTCAGCTCCCACCCCCTGACCAACCCCGGGCTATGGCTCCAGGGCAGGCACTTCGCCCCAGCCGAGGGCTCTTTGCAGAGGGAGCAATGAGTGCAGGCGAGACCGAGATGCGCCCCAGCAAAAGGGGCGAGAGGCGGGCGCGCTCTGCGGCACCTCGAACCGGGTCCGCAGGCAGCACAGCCTCCCTTCGCCGCTGTCCGCCGACACCCCTCGCTCCCTCCACAATGCCCAGTGTCCCTTCTCTCGCTTTAAGACATTCAGCTTCCAACTCCGGCTGAATTACAGTCACCCCGCCCCTTTTGAATGGGGCTTGAAGTGATTTTACCAGGGACGACGGGGGTTCTCCTCGGTCGCGGACGGTTAAGGGAGTATCTCCTTCCTAAGGGCAGCTTCGTGCCCACCAAGCCTACCCCGGGATTCTCCTAGGGGCTTCGGGCACTGCCCACAGCCTCCAACCGAGGTCACCACCGCCCGCTGCCCAGTCCCGGGGTGCCTGCAGCCTGACCGCGAGTGGTACCCCTGCCGACTCTCCTGGTAGCCGAGCGCCTCAGGAAGAAAGGAGGGAGGGACCCCAGGTCTCCGGGCGCCTTCCTAGGGGCTCGCCTGGCTTTGCGCCGCGCTGCAGCCATTTTCCCATCCCCAGCTTGGCAGCCCGGAGTTGTCTCGGTCCCGTTCCCACCCAGACCCAACCTGAAGGACGGGTTTAATATTTACCTACACAGCTCGAGAGCTCCGGGGAGGCAGCAGGAGGGCGCGCCGCGAACCCAACGCCGGGCCCGAGAAAGCGCACCCAGCCCCGGCGCCACCGCGCGGTGCCACCTAATGAATGAGTGGGGCGGGCGAGGTGGCGCGTCCCCCTTACCTGAGCAGTCCCTGCATGCTGGAAAGGCAGCTCTGCGCTCCGGGTACAATGGGATCCGGTTAAACAGTTTCCTCCACAGCCGCTCGTAGGTTACCAAGTCGCAGGTGACATCACCCTCTCTCGGCCTGATAGGATACAAAGTGGCGCTCACTGCGCATGGACGCCCCGGTCGCACCTGCAGACTCCTGGGACTTGTAGTACCGACCTAGCCAGCCGAGCCGGTGCGGGCTTCCCGCTGGGGTTCGCGGAACTACACTTCCCGACGCAGGCCTCGGCTCCTTGGACCCCTCCCCTTGGTCCCGCCCCCTCCGGGACCTGCCCCCTCTCCGCCCTCCAGCCTTGGAGCATTAGCTGTAGTGGTTACCGTGCGGAGCTGCGGGCAGCGAGGGCTGCAGGGAGGGACACTTTGCGGTGGTGCCCTTTGACTTGACCTCGACTCTGTCCCTTTCGGACTCTGAGGGTCCCGTGGGTCCTGAGCTCGTGCGCATCGGCCTGGGCGCCCGGATCCGCCGGATCGTCTTGGCCCCGTCCGGGAAGGGAAGATTAAGCCTTTCGTTGCCTCCCCCACCCTGCCTGAGCAACTAATTAATAGGAAGCACTAGTTTCTGGGTTATTGCGGTCCTGGAATTCCCTCTACGCCCCCAGGGATGGGGCGACGTCGACCCCGATGGAGAGAATCACTGTGTGGCCCAATTGGTTCGACACACCTCTCTTCCTTCCCTTTCATTCTCCCCATTTAACCAAGACCGGGTTGGAGGCGGGGAGCAGCTTAGTTCGCTGAAGTGACAGAATAGCGGTGGCTGTCGCTAATAAAATCGCGATGTGATAGACAGTCGCCTCAACCCTCGGTCAGGGAGCCTCCTGCTGCTGCAGAGATAATTCTATCGCGCAGCCATGCTTTTGTTCGTCCCTGCAGCAGACTTCCCGCTCTGGTGGCTCTCACCTCCAAAGAAAACACCCTTATTCGAAGGTCTAATAAATTACATATGCATATATGTACGTATGTATGTATATCTCTTTTAATTCACAACATTCTTCCTCTGCTCTTTCATATCTTTTCCTTCAAATATTTTTTAAGAGCCAAATAACATTGTCCTTGCAAGAATGGCTGTGATGTCAATTCACTTGAATGTTTATTTAGAGATAAGCAAAAGGAATGTAGCAAAATTCTGACCGTTTAGACAGATTTTTTTAATATGTACAATTTTTAATATATTAAATAATTTATAATTTTTTACCACTATTCAGTGAATCCTAATTATTATTAAAAATTAACGGTGAGAGAAAATCTCCAGGTGTCTTTAAATGAAAACTCAATGCAGCTAGTTATTCCAATTGAAAATGTAAAATAAGTTAACAGTGACATTTAATGTGTCTCAATCACATGTAAAGATCAGCTCACACCCATCTCCCCCTAGCAAGATCTTTAGAATCTATGAAATGAACTGTGCATCTTATTTTTTAAAAGGTGTGCAATTAAGATTTCAAATGTCTATCCAATTGTTGGTCAAAGTCTGCTTATCACTCTTATTTTCCCATTTCATTCTGCAACACTAACCTGGGTTCAAGTGAAAAATATTCGTGGAAATATATGAGGATCTCCAGGGAGAAGAAAATGCTTTGTTTTGCTGAGAGAGAGGTTTCAGTGCTGAATTCTGATTTTCTTTTAACAAGCCTCTTCTTTATAGACCAGACACATTTTTTTTTCCACTGAAGGAAGCTACTTTTGAATGTTGCTCTTCCGTTCTGAGATACTTGGTCCATTTCAAATATTGTCTTTGATGGAACCCAGACAATACAAATGTTCCTTTGGCCATCAGATCAAGAGTGCAATCAGTGATACTTTAGCTAATGGGTAGGCTTCATGTATTGCAGTTCATTGTGGAAAATATTCACAAAGAAATTTGACCTGGGGTGATTCTAAAGGCTCTCCCAGTTTTATAACTATATAAAGCTTTTAGATGGAAACATAATCAGTGAGGTTGAAATTTATGGGGTCAGTAAATTGGATGTGGAGCCTTTCTGTAAAGAAGGGCTTATCCTTATAGATAAGTGTGTTACTGAGGCACACTCTGGGGAGTAACTCCATAGGAGAAATCACTTTACAGCAAGCTGTTCCTCCTATTTAGATAGATAGGTAGATTGATCGGTAGATAGATAGATGAAAGATAGAAAGGCATTGTGTTTAGAGGCATTTTTCTAAAAGTGATGATGGATTGGAACTGATGCGTGCACACTGTTTCACTGGTAACCAGGGGAAACAAAGATGGCTCTCTGCATCAGATATGCTGTCTTTGGACCTGGGGCCAGCAGATGCTTACTATGGAGACAGAAGTGAGCTCACACACACATAATCACTTTCACATGTACTCACTAGGTGTTGTACTTAATTTAATTCTTTGTAGGTTGACTATGTAGTCTCATAAGTCACCAAAAATACCCACAACTGTCTAGCTTAATTTATATTCAGTCAAAAGGATTTCTTTATTTAAATTTTTTTCCTTTTCTTTTTAAACAACTGCTGCTGCTCTGGAATGATCTTAAGAAAGGCCCGGGCTCATCCTTTAACCATGGCCTATTAATTAGGAACCTGTGGGACCACTGAAGAGAATAGATTTAATTGACCATCTACCGATGGGGGAGGGGAAAAGGCGCCAGGGGACATTTTGCTGATCTTTCAAAATGACCTCTCCCACTATTGGTTATAAAGTTTTACTCCAGATATTGGGTTTTAGATAAGGAAGGAAATGAGATAACAGAGAGAAAGAACTTAAAGTTTGTAGGCTTGCATGTGTTTTTCACCCCAAATACAAGAGATTGGTATTTTGCAACAACTGAGGTTGTATGCTCAAACCACAATTGTAGCATAGCCTGGAATTGTGCCACTTTTGGACACAATGTGACTTTGCTTATTCTCTCTGAGCCTCAGTTTCTTCATTTATAAAACGAGGTTAACGATAATACCTACTTCACCAGAGTTTTGAAGATTAAATTACATGAGGCCTATGAAAACACTTTCAAACTGAAAAGCACCATATAAATGCTACTTCTTGTCATTTGCATTCTTCCCTAAAGATTATCTCGGAAATGTGAGTCCTAATTGTGCAACAAGTTAATAAAAACCTATTAAATAGAAAATTCTTAGTCTTAACAAGAGACTATTAGAAATTATATGGCACACAGATATTATCTTGTTCTAATTTGCAAGTAGGCAGAATGTCTGTTGAAAAAGAAAAAAAGAAATCTAGGGTTTAAGAGTGCCAGCTTGGCTTGTTCTCAAATCCATACCTTGTCCTTCCCAGGTATTCCTGCTGTCCCCAATATCACAGACATCATTTCCCAAGCTTCACAGCATGGGAAGACATTGCTAGGAGAATGAAGGTAGGTAGAAGGGAGAAGCCAGGGCATTTCTCCTCCTCTCTCTGTCTTCAATGAAGTTTTGGCAGTAGTAGTAGCGTTTCCCCTGTTGGTCCAGGCCATCACCGTTCTACCTTCTGCCAGGTCCCCCCAGCCTCTGTTAAAACCACCTGCTCCCTTTGACCTTCCAGTCCAGGGACAGAGGTAGCTTCCTATTGTTGCTAATCTCTGGGCTGCATGTTTGGAGTCTCAGATCTTCTATCACCTATCTCACCAATTCCCCATACTATAATATCTTAAATACATAGAATGGCTTCTGTTTTCCTAGTGTAACCTGTAACTGATAAACTCATGTCCTAGTTAAGGTTCTTTTAGAGACAGGAAACAGGAATTTTTTATGGCCAGTTTAGCAAAACAAAGGAAGTAGTGGGATTTATTCAGCGGATTTGGGGCATTCTACATAAACACAAGAGGAGTTATACCAAGGCTGGAGAAGAAAAGGAACCAGGCAGAACCTAAACTGTGGTCGTTTACAGACCTTCTCTCTTGAGTACTACTCTAGGATCCTTCCATCTTGACATCTCCTTGTTTCAAATTTCAAATTCCCAACTATCCCTGACTTCATTTTCTAAAGCAGTGGTTCTTCAGGAGTGGTCCCCAGGCCAGCAGCAGTATCACCTGAGAACATGTTAGAAATGCTAATGCTGGGATCCCACCCACAGACATCTTGGAAAAGACACTTTAGGGGAGAGCCTCACCATCTGTGTTTTAACAAGTCCTCCAGGTGAGTCTGACGCACATGAAAAGTTTTGGAACCGCTAACCTATAGCAAAGACACCAAGATACTGTGGTTCAGAAATGGCCACTCAGGAGCTTTGCTTATGAATCTGGGAGTCATCCCAGGGAGGGGGAAGTGTTGTGAGCTTGGGAAATCTGTCCAGATCTCATGAGTAAATACTGTTCTTCCTAAGGGAGAGGATTTCATAATGCTCTGGGTCAGCTCATCAATTTAGTCACTGCAAAGGCATTTGAAAAATATTAATTGCACTGTATATAATTGAATGAAAAAAAACAAAACAAAACAGGATCAGGGCAGGATAAAGGAGATGGGATCTTACAGAAATCTAAGAACAATAACAATGCAAGGTAAACTGCAGTAAAAGGCAATGTGAAAATAGCTCCAGCCACTCAAAACTCAATCCAGACCTCTCTCGTCTGAACAGCTCCTAGGAATTCGGAAACAGACTCTCTCCTTTGACATCTGTATCTTAGCTATCCTCCTTGTATCAGCTTATTCATGACCGTGTTTTAGCTATTCTCCTTGTATCAGCTTATTCATAACTGGCTGACTCTTAGCCCATCTTTGAGCTATGTTGTCCAATTCTGCAACCACTAGGCTCAGGTGGCTAATTAAGTTTAAATTAATTAAAATATAATAACATTTGCGGTTATTTTCCTCAGTCGCACTAGCCACCTTTCAAATGCTCAATAGCCCCACTGGGCTAGTGAACATCATATTGGACCGCACAAATACAGAGTATTCCAGTCATTTCATAAAGCTCTGTTGGAACTCTAGACTCTTCTACCTCATAAATTGCTAGCTTCTGTTTATGCTGAAATCACATTATCCTCTCCATTTTTTCCAGGTCAAATCAAAGAGAGGAACAGGTGAAGAGAGAGAGAGACCGCGCAAGCATCCAAATAGTTCCAGTGCACCATTTTAAGCCAGATGATATAAATTACTGGCCACCATGAGAAAGGGAACTAGCCCAATTTAAAATGGGTCAAAAAACCTGAACAAGCAACAAACACACACACAAAGATTCCCAAAGGGTCAATAATTATATGAAAAGGTGTTCAAATTGATTAATCATCAAGGAAATGCAGATAAAGACCACAGCCCACACTGAGATACTTCTACACACCCATTAGATAGGTTAAAAGTAAAAGGACCCACCATACTAATTGGCAAAAATCAGAAACAAATTAAATGTCACTTTGCTGATGAGAGTGTGAAATTGGTGTAACTGCCTTGGAAAACTCTTTGGTGGTTCTACTAAAAGTGAGCATACATATATTTATGGTCTGGCAATTCTGCTCCTATAAATATATCCAACATAATAAGTTCACCAAAAGACATATAAATGATTGTTCACAGGTCTGCTATTCATTATAGCCTAGGTTTGCCAAGCATTATATAGGATATAGTTAAAAAATATTATTCATTGTTTGCTTAAAATTCAAATTTAACTAGGAGTCCTGCATTTTTACCTGCCAAATCTGCCAAACTGAAAATAACAAGGTTGTTCATCAACAGAAGAATGGATAAATAAATTGTGGCATACTCACATAGTCAATACTGTACAGCAGGGATTGGCAAACTTTTTCTGTAAAATTCTCAAGAGTAGATATGTTAGGCTCTGAGGACCTTATGATTTCTGTTACAACTGCTCAACTGTGTTATTGCAGCATGAAAACACCCCTAGTTTTAAAGGAAGGAGTGTGGTTGTGATCCAATAAACTTTATTTAGAAAAACAGTAGGCTGGCCTGTGAGCCATAGTTTGCCAATCCCTGCTATCAAGCAATATGAATGAACAAGTCATGTCTACATGCAAAATAGGGGTGAACTTCACAAAAAAAAGTGTTGAATGAATGAGCACATATTGTATGATCACACTTACATAAGGTTCAAAAACAGATAAAACTAATTTCTGGTGTTGGCAGCCAGAATAGGGGTTACCTTTGGGGATAATAATAGGAGAAAGCATGCAGGAGGTCACTGAGTGCTGGTTACACAGATACTTGTATTTTGGAAAATTCACCATGCTGTATACTTAATGATTTGTGTGCATTTCTGTATGTATGCTACACAGAAATAAAATGTTTTCTTAAGTTAATCAATTAGACCAAAGTATTTCGAGATCATTCCATAAGAAATTATTTTACATATTCTGGTAACCTGGGTCTTTTGGTTTTTCCTAACTGTAAAAGGAATTCATGTTCTTTTATAGAGAATTTAGAAAATACAGGTGTGGTAGTTAGATTCAGGTGTCAACTTGGCCAGGTGAAGGCACCTAGTTCTGTTGCTGTGGACATGAGCCAATGGTACGTGAACCTCATCTGTTGCTGATTACATCTGCAGTTGGCTAGGAGGTGTGCCTGCTGCAATGAATGATGTTTGACTTAATTGGCCCAAGCAGCTCAGCATACCTCATCTCAGCACTTGCAGCTCAGCTCAGGCCTTTGGAGATGCAGAAAGAAATCACCCTGGGGAAAGTTGTTGGAACCCAGAGGCCTGGAGAGAAGGCCAGCAGAGACCATCCTGTGCCTTCCACGTAAGAAAGAACCTCAGTGGAAAGTTAGCTGCCTTTCCTCTGAAGAACTAACAAAATAAATCCCCTTTTATTAAAAGCTATTCCATCTCTGGTATGTTGCATTCCAGCAGCTAGCAAACTAGAACAACAGGTAATATAAAGTGATAAAAATCACCCATAAGCTTACTAACCAGAGAGAAATACTGTTAACAATTCTTCTTTCTCTCTCCCTCTGTTTCTCTCTCTTTCAAACTTGGGATCATTATATTTACAACTGGTTTATTTTAAAAAAATGTCTTGGGCATCTTCTATGTCATTTAATTGTTTTTACATCTGCATTTTAATGGCTACATGGTATTTCATTTTGTGAAGGTAACCATATTTTATTTAATCAATCTTCTATTGGAGAACTAGTCATTTCCTATTTTTTATATCATCAATAGCTGATGTAGATCCTAGCAAATTTTTTGTGCCCATCCATGCTTACGCCTTTAAGTAGAAGTAAAATACAGGGTAGAAAGACAAAAGTGCTTTTAATGCTTTTGATCCATAGAACCAAATGGCCCAGATTTGTAGATGTTTTGGTGATATTTCCTATTAGCCCCTAGAGATCTAATATCTAATATCCTCTCTGAGGGAATTGCATCATGTCCTAAAAGCAACTTGAAGTATTTCAGACACCTTCTGATAATGCTGATAGGTGTGGTCGAGAGAATCATCAGGTACAAATGAGCATTCAAGGGTGAGGACTTGCTAGGTGAACCCAAGGGTTTAACACTGGCTTTTTTTTTTTTTTTTTAATTTGCATATGGGCAGGAGGCACCAGGGATCGAACTCCAGACTCCCAGCATGGCAGGTGGGAGCTCTGCCTGCTGAGCCACGGCAGCCGCCCAACACTGGCTTTCTTGAACTCATCCAGCGCATGGTTTACGGTTGCATAGCATTTAAATCAGACAAACATCTGATTAAGAGATAAAGAAAGGACCTAAAACTAAAGATGGCGACCTGAAACCTTTCAAGAATAACGGAAACAAAATGCACGGTGTGCCCTGAATCACGTGGGACCCCTGATGCAGACTGCTTTGGTTTTGAAAGTTGAGACTCTGCCTCCAGGCACCCGGTGCTGTCAGTCTCGAGTGGGAGTTTTCCCACGAGGGCCTTGCTGACCTTCCTGACATAACATATTGTATTCAATATTCATATTACTGACCTTCCACTGGGAAAAGGGCCCTGACCATACGCGTTAGACAAACCATCCCGAGTTAGCTCTCAAAATATCCCCTACTGAGTGTGTCATACAATTTTCATTTTCTTTTTTCTTTATAAATGTCAAATCTCTGCGTGGGCTCTTTAACCCTAAAATGGGCAGTCTATGTGTGGCAAGACCTTGTCTACAAACAGAAGTTGGGCTGGGCTTTCAGTGGAGAGTAAGAATTTTAAGTTTTTTGGTTTGTAACTTCCTTTTTGGGGAATTATCCTGGCAGATATATTCTCCTTTGTGCCTGGAATATTACAGCATGTAAGATGTAGAGAAGAGCCTTGTTTCACAGTAGGTTCTACTGACACTCAGATACTGGATTTGAAGATTGAGGATGGCTTTGGTCCTGTGTTGCATGAGAACCTTCTGATGGGGCATTTCTCATGGAAAGCCATGCTTGAATACAATATGTTATGGCATATTATCTTTGTGAAAGTACTTTCTCTTTACCAAACTGTGATTGTAACCTTCCCTCTCAGCTTGTCTGTGCCCTCTCCCTATGTCCCAAGCTCCTAAAATAATATTTTGGGTTGTCAGAAAGCTAGCCACCCAGTTAAAGAAGAAAAGGAATGCTTTATTTTGGTTTTCCTTTCCTGCAAGTGACAGATTTTTTTTTCTGGGATTTATTTTATTGTTTTAGAAAATTATACTCATTTAAATCTAAACATAGAGTGAGTAAAATATAGCCCTGTTACTTTTCACACATTTACCAGTTATTCTGAATAACAGAGCCATCTCCCTTTTGACTTATGCATAAAAGTTAACCATACTTGAGACCATGCCACCTCTACCTACAAGCCCATTAGAATTTACAAAGTTGGGTAGCTTTCAGTTAGTCAGTGCTAGGATGGGAGACCTCCAAAGAAAACCCAGATACCTCAGAGAGGAATATAGGTATTTTAGTTGGCCAGAGCTGCTGTCACAAATACCGCAAACCAGTTTTGTCTCAACAATCGGAATTTATTGCCTCATGGTTTTGAGGCTAGAAAAAGTCCCAAATCAAGAAATCAGCAAGCCTTTGCTTTCTTCCCCAAGTCTGCAGCATTCTGAGGCTGGCTGCTGCCAAGCCTTGAGATTTCTTTGCTTGTATCTCTACCTCCCTTCCCACGGAAATGTCCCCTCCTTTCAGGTTTACACGTCTCCTGAATTATCTTAATAAAGACTCCAGTTATGTGGATTAAGACCCATTATAATTCAGTTGGCTACACTTTAACTAAAAATAACATCTTCATGAGCTCCTCTTTACAATGGTTCACACCCACAGGGCCTGTGAATTATGATTAAGAACACGTGTTTGTTGGGGTACATAATTCAACCCCCAATAGGGTTTTAAGTATGTTTGGCTGTGCCCCTGATTAGAATGCTGCAGAAGTGGGGTAGAAAGCAAAGCCTTGCTGATACCTTGATTTAGGACTTTTTCTAGCCTCAATACCATGAGCCAGTACTTTCCTATTGTTAAGACAAAACCGGTTTATGGTCTTTGGCCATCCCTACAGCCGTTGTTTCATGAAGCTTATGACCCAGCATTACTGTGCTTGTGACGATTATCCTGCTCCAAGCAGAGCTGCATGAGTAGTATGCTAGAGCCCAGTGGGACTGCCTCAGGAGAACCTGTAGTTAAATTTTCAGGAATTTTTCTTCATCACAGCCAATATTAAGTTTAAATTATATGAACTTACAATTAAACAAAAGATATTAAAAACAAAGGAAATAAATACTCAAAATGCATCACTTGTTGTTACCACCTTTTATTATGATCCACGCTCTAAAGGTTATTTATACCTATTGAATCTAAATGTTGGAAAGACTATATAATGGTGTGTTACTGCATTTCTCAACTCTGCATTTAGTGATACCACATTAGTAACTGGAAATCATTCATAGTGGGAATATTTATATCATAGAAACTGCAAATGCTACAAATTAGGGCTTCCCCCACCGAGCCAGTTGTTAAACATTAAGCAGCAGCCCCCCTTCCTCTGCATTTGTAATATAAGAGAACAGCTCGCCTCTAATTGCCATGCAATGCTCTGTATTTTCTCTTGGGACTTCATCCTGTTAGTTTCTAGAAATAGAGATTCCAAGCATGTGGCATTGTACTCAATTTGGATGGAAGTGTGGTGTCATATTCTGAGCTGAGAAAAGCCCCATTCCTTATTAGGTTCAGGGAGCTGAGCATTTTCCCTCAAACAGGAAAGAGAAACTTGGTGATATGTTTAGCAGGAGAGAGTGGTTTTGAAACAGGAAGAAAAGGAAGTCAGCCTGGGGCTGCTGTAGGTATCAGATGGGATGCAGGGAGAATTCTGGAGTAGCTATATTAGCACTGAGGCCGCCTGACCACACAGCAGATTAGAACTGGGATCAGCAAACTGTCCTTGAGAACATTTTCGCTAGTCTGCAAAAGGGTGATTAAAAAAAAAAAAGGCCAATCATCAAATTCACATGGAAGGGTAAGGGACACCAAATAGCCAAAAATATCTTGGGGAAAAAAAGAAAAAGTTGGAGGACTCAGGGTCCTTGACTTAAAAATGTATTACAAAGCTATGGTAATCAAAACAACATGGTACTAAGGACTGACACACAGACCAATGGAATAGCATTGAGAGCTCAGAAATAAACCCTCACATCTATAGCCAACTGATATTTGACAAGGGTGCTAAGTTCCCTCAGTGAGGAAAGAATAGTCTCATCACACGGTGCTGGGAGAACTGTATAACCATGTACAAAAGAATGATGGATGTACCTCCCTCCAAAAATTTACTCAAAATAGACCGAAGACCTAAACAAAAGAACCAAAACATAAAACTCCTGGAAGAAAACATAGGGAAACATCTTCAGAGTGTTGTGTTAGGCAATGGTTTCTAAGACTTCACAACTAAAGCACAAGCAATGAAAGAAAAAAATAGATGAATGGAACCTCATCAAAATTAAACCTTTTTTGCAACAAAGGGCTTTATCAAGAAAATAACAATCTACAGAAGGGAGAAAATATTTGGAAATTACATGTCTGATAAAGATTTAATATCCAGAATATATAAAGAACTCCCACAACTCAACAACAAAAAGACAAACATTACAATTAAAAATGGACAAAAGATTTGAATAGACAATTCTCCAAAGAAAATACACAAATGGCCAATAAACACATTAAAAGAAGTTCAATATATTAGCTGTGCTGGTTTGAAAGATGTGTACCCCAGAAAAGCCATGCCTTTAATCCAGATTCGATATTGTAGGGTAGAAACCCTTTTGATTAGATTATCTCCACAGTGATGTGGTGTGCCCAATTCTGGGTGTGGCCTTTTGGCTAGAGGAGACACCCATTCAGGGTGGCTTTTTGATTAGTTTACTGGAGGTCCTTTAAAAGGGGAAACATCTTGAAAAAAACTCAGATGGACACTAGGAGAACAGTTGCTTCAGAGCTGACAGAGATACGGATGTTTGGGGACACTTGAGTGCCGACAAAGAGAGCAGATGCCTAGACAGGGCAGAACCTAGCAGACATGATCCTGTGCCTTCCCATGAGATGCTATGCAAGCCAGAACCCGGAGTTGTGTTCCAGAGAAGCTAACTGAAGGCCCACAGATGCTTAGAGAGAAAACTGGCATCAAGAGCTGGAAGCAATGAGCAATATAAGCGGGAGCAAGGACAAGCAGATGCCAGCCACATGCCTTCCCAGCTGACAGAGGTGTTCTGGACAGCATGCGCCTTTCTTGAGTGAAGGTAACGTCTTGTTGGTGCCTTAATTTGTACATTTTCACAGCCTTAGAACTATAAACTTGTAATATAATAAATTCCCCTTTTAAAAAGCTGCTCCATTTCTGGTATATTGCTTTCCAGCAGCTTTAGCAAACTAATACATTAACCATCAGGGAAATGCAAATAAAAAACAGAAATACATTTCACACTCATTAGAATGGCTGCTATTTAAAAAATGAAAAATAACAGGTGTTGGAGAGGATGTGGAGAAATAGGAACTCTGACAGTTGTTGGAGGGAATGTAAAATGGTGTAGTCACTGAGGAAAACAATTTGGTGATTCCTGAGAAAGTTAAACATAGAATTACTTTATGACCTGGCAATCCCACTTATAGGTATTTAAGCCAACAGAATTGAAAGCAGGGACTTAAACAGATATTTGCGCACCAATGCTCATAGTAGCATTATTCACAATTGCCAAAGGTGAAAACAACTCAAGTGTCTATCAAAAGATGAATGGATAAATAAAATATGGTTTATATAAAAAAAAGAATATTACTCAGCTCTGAAAAGGGATGAAGTTGCAATACATGAGCCAACATGGATGAACCTTGAAGACATCCGGGTAAGTAAAATAAGCCAGACACAAAAGGCTAAATATTGTATGATATCCCTGATATGAAATAAGCAGAACATGCAAATTCATAAATTCAGGAACTAGAATGCAGGTTACCAGAGGCTAGATGGGGAGTTAATATTTAATTTTTATGGACTTTCTGTTCTGAATGATGGAAAAGTTTTGGTAATGGATGACGATGACGGGGAGACAACTTTGTGAATGTAATTAATACCATTAATACCAATAATTTATCCACCTTCAAATTAATACCATTTGAAGGTGGATAAAATGGGAAATTGTAGATTATAAATGTTACCAGGGAAAAAAAACCCATAGAACTACACAACACAGTGAACTCTAATGTAAATATAGGCTATTGCTAATAGTATAATTATAATAACATTCTTTCATCAGTTGTAACAAAGATACCATACCAATGCAAAATGTTAATAATAGGAAAGACTGTGTATGTGTGTGGGTGGGTATTTGGGGAAATCTGTACTTTCTGCATGATTTTTCTGTAAACCTGTAAATGCTCTAATAAGAAAAAAATGAACAAAACAGTATTATGAATAACAACATTGTGTGTAGCTATAATAAAATACATTAACCGGGAGAAAAAATCTGAAAAAAAATTAGTTTTTGGTGAAAGGAAATGTCTTTGTATAAAGGACTCTTCTTTATTCTGGACTCATAGGCTAATCATCTCAAGAGTAATAAAAATACCTTTCTTAGAAGGATTAGGCAATTAGGAGAGTACAAACTAGGTATTTAGCATTTTAAGGATTATTTTGTCCTATAAATCCTTTTTTTTTTTTTTTTTTGCCAATTCCTCTTCCTCCTAACCTGCCATGCATTAGAGAATATTTTTTTCCTTAAAAAAGAAAAAGATAAGTATTATAACTGGTGATCCTGTTCCCAGGATAGACCAAAATAGCAAATGCAACCCAAAATACAATTGATACATAGCATTAATCTTGTTAGCCTGAGGTCTGATTGGTGGGGGAAGGAAAGGATCATTGCAGGAAAAAGGAGAGGCAAAGGACGGAAAAGAGCACACCTTTTCCCTTTCCTCCACCAAAGGCGGGTGCCCTAGGAAAAACCTGAATCCGGGAATGTCCTCATGCATCCTCTCCCCTCACTTTACGCCTTGCTCTCTCAGCATCTGCAAGAGGCCACCACACCCTCAGGCCACTCTGCATTCCCCTTCAGGGCACCTTCCCACAGGTCTGTCTTAACTCCTAAAATGTCTCGAGTTCCAAAAATTACTAGCTCCCCTTTCTCCTGAGTTACAGCCTCTCCATCCATTTTTTTCCCCACACAGCTGGTCTCAGGTGCCCCTGAACAAATGTACGCAAATGTGTGAATGACAAATTGTTCCTAAGCTTCCTAGAATCATTTGAAGTTTTAGGAGTGGATTTTACAAACACCAGTTATCTTTAGCTGGCTGTGTTACAAGGTGAAATTATTAAAAAAAAAAAAAAAAAAAGCAAAAAACAACAATACAGAGTAAGCGTCTGGGGAGAAGAGCATTGGAATAGGGAGAAATGGACAGTTTCCAAAGAGGCAAATCCACAGTGTTAGCAGTTGCTTAATCCTTTAAAATGTGTTTGTGATGTTCACAAACCTTCTCTTTGACAGATTTTCTCAAATTGTTCAAAGCTGGATTTTAGCTAGTCCTTGTTTTGGTAATTGCCTACACGTACAGGTACAGGTAATCCCAGAATAAAAGATGTCCCCACATTAAACAGCAATCCTACATG
The DNA here is from genome assembly GCA_004026745.1 of Myrmecophaga tridactyla. Lineage (NCBI taxonomy): Eukaryota > Metazoa > Chordata > Mammalia > Pilosa > Myrmecophagidae > Myrmecophaga > Myrmecophaga tridactyla. Next base: position 5,768 of record PVIY010031829.1, on the reverse strand, counting down.
AAATCCTCTCAACTTTTTCAGATCCAACCTTGCAAAGCTCCATATTTCCCATGAGGGACCTACGTAGCAACTATGGAGCTTCCATCTATAGAAGGACAATTGTGTGAGGTGGATTACTTAGATGTATGTGTTTGTGTGCATGCGTGTGTGCTGCAGAGGTACACAGTCATGCAGAAGTTATTTATCGTTTTATAAGAAGAGCTGAATCGGTAATTAACATAGAGTCACAACAGGTTCTAGCTTTGCCCAGTTTGGGAGACATGTCTTACTCAACTCGAAAATTCTTACTCATGTCTATAATTCCTTCTGTCCACCTACATTAGCCTTTCCAGGCCAAGGTCCTCCTGATTACTGAATATATGCTCTATTCACAGTTTGAATCTATCTTTTTTTTTTTGTCTCTAGTTACACTTATACTTACTCCCTAAGCGTTCCACAAAACAGGTGTCTTCGGGTGCTTGAGTTCCCTTCGGATCTATTGTTCAGCGTTAACCAGGCTCCATGATCCTCTCTCCATCAGCTTTTACTCATAAGTAATAAATGCTCATCAATTAGCTATAGTGTTCACATACAAACAAGGATATTAATGAACAACCGCAAGCACTGATGAACAATCAAATGACATAATAGAAGGGAGTTTGCACAGATGGTGATCGCTGTGGGTCATTACTAATGTATGTACAAATGTATCTTGCATTAATAGTGGGTGAGGAGTCATGCAAACAGAGCACCACATGGCCTTGAGGAATTAGGGAGAAAAAAAAGTATTATGCATCTCTCATTTCTCTACAGAGAACTTCACCAAGAGAAATCTCTTAGTGACTTGAGTTAAGGTTAGAGAGAGATGCTTTGGAAATGAACCCTGTGCTCCTGTTTGGTCCAGGCTGACGGGCAATGGAACACCTATCTTCTTTCTTTTTTTTTACTAAGCTTCACTTGCCTACTTTTTATTCCACAGCATCACTGTCCTGTAGAAACATAATACAAGCCACATACATACTTTACATTTTTCCAGTTGCCGCATTAAAAAAGTAGAAAGAGGTGAGATTAATTTTAATAGTGTATTTTGCTTAACCAACTAGACCCAGTATCATTTCAGTATATAATCAGCATAAAAATGACTAATTGGATAGTTCGCGTTCTTTTTTTTTCATAATAGGTCTTTGAAAACCATTTTATATTTACAGCACATCAATTTGCACTAGCCACATTTCAAGAGCTCAGTGGCTAGTGGCTACGTAGGGGACAGTGCAGCCCTAGAATAGTTTATTCCAGAAGGCTTTTTTTTTTTTTTGTATGCTGTATGGCAGGGTCACATTTCATTATTTTTCCATGTAAGCGTCCCGTTATTGCAGCACCATTTGTTGAATTTTTGTTTGTTTGCCTTTTGTTTGCTTTGCTTGTTTCTTTGCTTTTTGGGAAGTGCATGGCCTGGGAATCGAACTCGGGTCTGTAGCATGGCAGGTGAGAATTCCACCACTGAACTACCCCTGCACTCCAGGGCTCATTCTGCATGTATTAAAGCTCACATTTAATGCGGACAGGGCATTTCACTTTCTTGTTCTACTGCTACCTCCTTTCACCAGAAATTTGTTGGAGGCAGAAAAGGAATGGAACACATTAATTAAAAAGTTTTCCAAGGTGCAATTTAGCAATGCTTGCTATCATTCTAGGGGACTCAAGGACTCCAGAAGGTCCTTGTCAAAAGCAGACTTTCCTTCTGATGGATCAGAAGCATTCTCTGCATTCTAGGGAGTTTGATTTATTTTCTTTAACCCTCACCACCTACCTGACAGGCCTGGGCCTGGCTTTTTGCACAGGCCAAGTCCTAAATCCCCTCTGTGGATTGGATTGAGAAGAATTCCGTGACCCACATTATCTTTCCTTTTGTACAACCACCTAAAGATAATCCACTCTGGATGCTTTTTCTCTGCCTCTGGTCCTCTTTAAAATACAAATGCTCCCCCTCTAAGTGAAGTTGATAACAATTGCTTCCACCTCTTCAGTGACTGGACTGTTTTTCCAAGCACTGTGTCATCCTCACAGCAATTTGTTGGGACTGGCACTTTGATGAAGAATCCTAGTTTCTAAAAATTCAGTTATTTAGTGATTGGTCTCTGACAAAGGTTTTCAAATGTCAGTGAGCATAGGAATCTTTGGGGGTGTTTGTTATTGCAGATTCCCAGGTCTCATGCCCCGAGGCTCAGATTCTGTAGATGGGGAATAGCATTCCAACATCTAATTACTACAGGTAATTCTAAGGCAGGTGATCTGGCTCTACGAATTACCACTAGTGGGTACCAGAACTCAGGTTCCCAGATCATGGTTCTATCATCATCTGTCCTACATCAGGTGGTAACAAAAAAGTCACTTATATTTTAATATAAATTATGTTTCAAATTCTTTTATTCCATCCGAGGGTTTCCCTGGGCAGTATGAAATTCTTAGCATCTGTTCTAGTTTGCTAGCTGCTGGAATGCAATACACCAAAATGGAATGGCTTTTAACAAGGGGAATTTAATAAGTTGCTGGTTTATAGTTCTAAGGCTGAGAAAATGTCCAATTAAAACAAGTCTATAGAAATGTCCAATCTAAGGCATCCAGGAAAAGATACCTTGGTTCAAGAAGGCCAATGAAGTTCAGGGTCTCTCTCTCTCATGTGAGAAGGCACATGGTGAACACAGTCAGGGCTTCTCTCTCAGCTGGAAGGGCATGTGGCAAACACGGCATCATCTGCTAGCTTTCTCTCCTGGCTTCCAGTTTCATGAAGCTCCCCAGGAGGCGTTTTCCTTCTTCATCTCCAAAGGTCGCTGGCTGGTGGACTCTCTGCTTCGTAATGTTGCTCTCTCTGAATCTCTTATTCTCCAAAATGTTTCCTCTTTTATAGGACTCCAATAAACCAATCAAGACTCACCCAAATGGGCGGAGACATGTTGTCCCCTAATCCAGTTTAACAACCATTCTTGACTAAATCACATCATCCAGGGAGATGATCTGATTAAAGTTGCAAACATACAGTATTGAGTAGAGATTATTCTACCTTTATGAAATGGGATTTATATTAAAACATGGCTTTTCTTAGGGGGCATACTTCCTTTCAAACCAGCACAGCATCTTTTGAGGGAAAGGAGCTCTGCACAGATTTTTAAAAGGATTTTTTTAAAGTGGTGTATTGAATATCACCTTGGCTGAGATTGTCGTTAACTCGTCATTTTTCTCTCTCCTCTCCAGACTTTTTTTTCTTTTATTAAGCCTCTCTTTAGATAAGTTAGAAAATACAGATAAGAAGAAAAAGAGTTACCCATCTCCCAGAAATGTTTGTTTCTTTTTCACAAAAAAATAGGCTCTAACAAATTCTATTTATAGCTGCATTTAAAAAAAACTTTAGCAACACTTGTAAATTTATAAGTTGAAAATGTCTGCATCCATATTATTTTATTATTATTATTTTTAAAGGTTGCCCAGTATTCTATGGTATGCCATAATTTATTTAATCAATTCACTATGTTGGAACTTCTAAATTATTTTAAAATTTCTTTTCTGCTTTTTTTTTGTCTGCAGTTTTTTAAAAAAGCTGTGATAAAGCGTCTTTGTATACATCTCTCTTGGGGAAGAGCTTTGAATTTTCAAAAAAGCACATAGAAAAGACTAACAAACACCTACTTCCCACTAGTCAGAATTATCTTTATTATTAATGTTTCAATGTTTTCCAGCTTTTTCACATATATAAGTATTTTTAAAGGTTACAAATATTTTTTCTTAAAAAGAAAGACTGCTACAGGTAAAGGAAAAGTTCCCTTTGGCTACCACCTTTTATTCTGTTCCCCCCTCTCTTCAGAAGGAATAACTATGATGATATTGGCTCATATTTTAATCTATTCTTAACATTTACATAATTGATGTTTCAAAAATATTTAGTCATATATTCTGTTTTTGCGTGTGAAATTGTTCTGCATACATCATTCTAGTTTGCTTTTCTCATTGAGCAGAATGTTTTTGAGATCCATTCTCACATAGTTATAAATATATCTAATTCATTCCTCCATATTATGATTTTACTATTATTTATCTATTCCCTATAGATGGTAATTTGTTTCTAAAAAATCTACCCCAAACAGTATTTGAATATGCATGTCCTTATGTATGTCTCCTTGTGGATATGTGTATTTTTCTCTAGAATAAACTAACATAAAATAGACTTATTGGGTCAAAACGTAGGCTTAGTACATTTTCTCATCAGATAGTACCAAATTAGCCTTACAACATGGGTATATCAATTTTTTAATTAATTAATTACTTATTTTAATTGACAAGCCAAAACAACATATATATAAACATGAACATTCTTAACATACAAATATTCCATACATGGTGTGCAATCAGTGTCTCACAGTATCATCACATAGCAGTATATTCATCACCATGATCATTTTTTAGAACACTTGCATTACTCCAGAAACAGAAATAAAAAGAAGAAAGAAAAAACTCATATGTACCATACCCCTTATCCCTAGTATTGGCCACTAGTATTTCCATCTACCCAATATATTTTAACCTTTGTTCCCCCTATTTTTTTTCTATACCCTTTACCACTCCCTTTCATTGATCACTAGTGTTTCATTCTACTCAATTTGTTTTAACATTTGTTCCCCCTATTATTTATTTATTTTTAATCTATATGTTTTACTCATCTGTGCATACCATAGATAAAAGGAGCGAGCATCAGACACAAGGTTTTCACAATCACACAGTCACATCGTGAAAGCTATATCATTATACAATCATCTTCAAGAAACATGGCTACTGGAACACGGCTCTACAGTTTCAGGCATTTTCCTCTAGCCTCTATAATACACCTTAAACTAAAAAGGGGATATCTATATAAGGCATAAGAATAACCTCCAGGATAACCTCTTGACTCTGAAGTCTCTCAGCCACTGACACATTCTTTTGTCTCATTTCTCTCTTCCCCCTTTCAGTCAAGATTTTCTCAATCCCTTGAAGCTGAGCCCCAGCTCATTCTTGGATTTCTGTCCCATGTTGCCAGGAAGGTCCACACCCCTGGGAGTCACGTCCCACATAAAGAGTGGGGAGGGCAGTGAGTTTGCTTGCCATCTTGATTGAGAGAGAGGCCACATCTGAGCAACAAGAGGTTCTCTGGGGGTGACTCTTAGGCTTAATTTTGAGTAGACTTAGCCTATCCTTTGTGGGGATAAGTTTCATATGAACAAACCCCAAGAATGAGGGCTTGACCTATTGATTTGGTTCTTCCCACTGATCATGAGAATATCAGGAATTCTCGAAATGAGGAAGTTGAACGTTCCCCCTTTCTCGCCATTCCCCCAAGGGAACTTTGCAAGTACTTCTTTATACACTGTTCAAATCATTCTGGGATTTATTGGGGCATCATACTGGACAAACCTACAAAATCTCATGCCCTATTCAACTTTCCATGTAGTTATAGTGTTCTATTAACCTGTCCATATAAATTATATTAAGGAATTCACTAGTCAAAATATAAATTTTGTACCAAATAAACATTTTTTGCTTTAGTCTCACACAGAAGTTGAGGTTTAAATATAAATGACCATCCTATTTTCAACACCCTGCAATATTGACATACCTTTGTTCTTCCTCATGCAAAAACATCTTTTAATTAGTACATTTAGTCACTATCATTGTACACTCTAGGCATTCCTAGATTATACCATCTCAGTCTTTATTGTCTATCTTTCCTTCTGGTTTCATATGTGCCCCCAGCCCTCCTC